>JARYHS010008074.1:181134304-181328551 GCA_031002005.1 Vandiemenella viatica
ATGCTTGCTTCTCCAATACATACAAGAGCACAAGCAAGCGTGTGGATGACGATGTTTGGCTTCCCAAAATTAACCAATAGTTTGTAGAGGCTTGGAGTTTGTGACAAGTATGTGGTCCAGGGTAAAAACAATCGGCACCGTATATGTGACTTCTCTGAAGTGTATAATCCCGCTTCTTTCAATTAATTCAGTTCCATCATAGCTGTGCTCTGAAGTGGTCCGATAACTGTGTTAGTAGTTAGTCTTGATATTTTCTATTACGATTAGCATACTATTTCATTTCTTCAAGATTGACAAATTCCTTGAACAGAGTGTTCCGTCTATGAGTGCAACTGGTGAAAGCGTTGAGCCAAAAGAAAGAAACAAAAGATGATGCGGAAATATATAGGTTCTTTTTTGTGTGTGGTAAAAAATGTTCTCAATTACCGAATGTATCGTTTGTAGTGATAAACCTCAGTAACGCTGCAATGGTTCCCAGTAAATTGAAATGAAATTTGCCAACGAAACATTCTTTTCCTTCAAGCAAAGATGTCAATTATTTCCGTCGGTTGTTGGAAAATAAGAAAAACCAAAGAACGATCATGACCGCTATAGTATGTGCTTCGGAAAAGTACAGTAAACCAGTTATAAGGCAGCCGAACTTATCGCAAAAGACCAAGAAATCACACACAATAGGTGAAACACCGTTAAAGCCTGTTTCTAAAGAGATGGTGAGAATAGTTCTGGGTTTAGAATCTGCTAGTGAAATTTCAAAAATTCCTCTTTCTGCTGACACAATCAGTCGCCGAGTTATTAATATGTCTAGTGATATTCAAGTCATTATGAAACAAAAAATCAACAACAGTCAGAAGTTCTCACTTCATATCGACGAGTCTACACATATTAGATGCCACGCACATCCATGGAGGAAGGAAATATATGGAGGAGAAGTGACGTTAAATTGGTGAAGCAGGCTCGCGCATGCGCAGTGGCGGCAGCGGCGATATTGCGCTTCCAAACAATTGCGATGTTCCCAGTATATCCCGAAAACTAAGCAAGATATCGAAAAATTTTATTCTTTATTTTAGATTTGTCTCGTCGTGTTACATAAGAATCGATCATTAAATTTGACTTTTGCGAAATTTTTCTTCTCTATTTCAACTCAAGACACATCACTTTTGATACAGTATATCTCTAGAACTAGTAGAGATATCGAAAATGTTTATTCTTTATTTTTCATTTGTCTCGTCTTTTTAAATAAGAATCCATCATCAAATTTGACTTTGACCAATTTTTTCTTCTGAATTTCAACCAAAACCATTTCACATTTGGGACAGAATATCTCGAAAACTAAGCAGGACATCAAAAAAGTTTATTCTTCATTTTTTATTTGTCATATCGAGTTACATAATAATCCATCACCAGATTGCGGCGTCACCTTTATCCTAGAGTCCCCTTGAGGTTTTTGTACATATTACCCGTGTCTGTATGGAAGCGGCCATGCCCCCCCCCCCCCCCACTCCTCCTCCGCCCTGCTTCACTTCAATGCGTGGTGAAGGTCTCTTGCGTCGTCTCCATATATTTTCTTCCTCCATGCGCACATCTTCTGGCTTACATTCGCTACGTTGATGGAGATGTAGTTGTACTTTCTTCTTTTGCAAAGAACTTCCAGAGCAAAATGTTGGTGAAGAAGTATTTCGTTTGACTTATGAATATTTTCTCCTTAATGAATTAACATGGAACGATTGCGTTAGTGTTTGTACAAACGGAGCGGCTACTATGACAGGCCCAGTGAAAGGATTTGCAGCTAAAGTACGCGAAATCCCAACGTAGGATGCGATCATTGTCTCATTCACCGCGAAGCTATTGTTGCTTTGTATCCGCCACCTTCTCTGAAAGATGTGTTGGACGAAGTAGTAAAAGTCGTGAATTTCATAAAATCGCGGCCCTAAAATCGCGACCTTTCTCAGTTTTATGTCAGGAAATGTTTTCAGAACAGACTACACTCCTGCTACATACAGAATTTCACTGGCTGTAACGAGGAAAGTTGTTAACGCTAATATTTGAACTTAGAGAAGAGGTGCAGGCATTTTTGACTGTTGAAAGACATAAGTACGTGGATTTATTCGCAGATGTCGTAAGTTGGCGTATCTTACCGACTTTTCGTACACTTGAATGGGCTGAACATCAAAATGCAAGGTAGGAACGAAAATATTCTTATTAATAAGATTAAATGATTTGAGAATAAGATGGATTTGTGGTTACAGATGATTGAAAATGGGTCGTGTGAGATGTTCCAGACTGTATAGTCACTTGATGACGGTAATAAACGGTGATGGACTTAATGAAAGAACATTTAGAAGCCCCCAGCAGAGTTTTAAAAAGTACTTTGGATAAAGTGTTGAAGATTTCGACTGGGTTCGTGAACCATTCGTTGCAAATTCGGAACATCTTTCAATTAATATTCAAGAGGAATTCGCCGATTTAAAAGCTGACAGAACTTTGAAATTAAAACTTCTTGATGTTTCTTTACATATATTTTGGCTAACAATAAGGAGTGAATATCCATCTATCTGCGACATGGCTGTTAATGTGTTATTGCTATTTACAATTGCATATTTATGTTAATTGGGCTTCTCAATGTTGACTGAAATTAAAACATCCAAGAAGGAAGGACTCAAATCCGTCGATGAAGAAATGTCAATGATTTCTCCACGGATCAGCCACCTGTGTGCAGTTAAGCAGGCAAGAGGGTCACATTGAACGTTTGTGTACAATTATTTACTTTAATAGTAATATAAAAGCCTGATTATTAATTTTATACAACCGCTGTATTTAGCTATCATTTCGTGTATTGAGGATCATTTTTTTTTTTTTTTTTCCTCCAACCACCCGACTGGTAAGGTGTGCCGCGAGATTAATGGATAACCTTATGGAGTGCCGCGAGTAGGAAAAGGTTGCGGACCACTGGTCTACACTACACCAACAATTGAGAGCAATGAATAAGTTTATAGCAATAGGGTCTACTCTTGTAGTTACCTATCAGACAAAAATTACAATGTGACTTGACTTATGAAACGTTATTCCAGTTTGTATCCTATCTGATCTGGTATGCAGCACAAGCTGGCATCATAAAAAAAACTTTGAAATATTAGAAAATGTAATACTCACAGCAGTAAACACAAAGTAAACAGCGCAGTGTTTTGAGGTTTCTATAGTGGCCGGCGCGCATTTGCTGTAGGAGATGAGTGTTTATTTGAGGCTTCACAGATTTAGCAGTATTTCTCCTCCACAACTCCCTACCTCCATGAGTGCAGTGCAGTGAGGCCATAAATTTACAGGCCCGGAATTCGAGGCTATGCCCAGGTAGCATCAATTCCACCAAACGTAAGCAGCCATACAGAGTTTCCGCCTTTATCGGCACCATATCCACAAAGTCCGACCGCTCATCAGTTGATACAGCATGCAAACATCTTTCGTCCACAAATCCAGCAATTACAACAAACACAGCAGACGCAACAACCTTCTTCATTAGTACAGCAACCAGTGGTTCAGAGCGACGTCTCTTTGCCCAGAGGGCACCCCATGCATACGCAGGAGGCATCTCCTTCCAACCCAGCTTTCCCTCCGGTTCACCAACGGTTGTTTATCCCCCAGCAGTTACCTATCTCTCCCATTACTCATAACTCTTACCCACCATGCCCTCACAATATCCCAACTCACACTCCAACACGGACTGACTTCCTCATAGAAGAAATATTTCAACTGATCATGTCCATTATTACTTCCTCATAGAAGAAATATTTCAACTGATCATGTCCTTATTACTTCGCCCCAATCAACACTTATCGGAAACCCTCTTGCCATCCGTGAGTCATTATTTGCTCTGTTAAATAGGTTCAATGGCTTTTCGAATACTACAGTGGAATGCTAGATCGGCCATCGCCAACAAGGAAAGTTTAGAATATGAGCTCCATCATAAAGATATAAAGATAGCAGCAATTTCCGAGACGTGGTTTAGAGAAACATCAACAGTGCGCTTTAGGAACTACGCCACAATCCGTTCGGACGGATGGATGGAAAAGGAGGAGCAGCTCTCCTCATTCATAACACTTCCCTTCAAAGCAGTAAACGTTACGGAGGTGCTTAGATCATGACATCCAAATTGTCGCCGCAAGAATCAAAACTCCTACACTAGAGTTCACTTGCGTCTCCGTCTATTGCAAGCCTCTCAGGACCATATCACAGGAGACGTGGAATAAACTCTCCTAAACCCACCTCTACTTATATGCGGAGACCTTAATGCCCACAGCACTGCATGGGGATGTGCCTTTACTGATAGACAAGGACATAATGTCTTAGAGATGTGTAACGAGTACGGCCTATCTATCCTTAATGACGGATCACATACACTCGTTCCCTCTTTATACCACCGTCCATCGGCAGTAGACATCACACTGTGTTCTCCGTCCATAGCCACCATTGCTCATTGGTCTACATCAAAAGACTCACTCGGCTCCAACCACTACCCAGTAATTATAGACATCGACCATTCCCCTCCAAGCGGCCCTCAACCAATCTCGTCAAGCAAGTGGAATATTAACGCTGCTAATTGGACACTATATGCAGAGGCAATACTGCATGAGGTACGCAATTTTCAACACCGCGATTCAGCGATGGACGACTATAACCTCTTCATAGAAGCCCTGGAGCGCGCAGCCTTCAGCTCTATTCCTCTTAAGAAGAACCGCGTACAGAAGAAGAGTACTCCAACCGTATGGTGGAACACAGACTGTTCTAGGCATGTCGCTCTCCGACGTGCTGCTCTGCGGGAATACCGAAACCACCCATCCCAAGACACGTTTCTCCGGTATCAGCAGGTGTCTGCCCGCACTAAGCGGTTCCTAAAAATGACAAAAAGACAGTCTTGGCAAGAATTCTGCTCCTCCTTGAACAGGCAGACCAAAATAGAAGAGGTATAAATCCTGCGCAACAGAAAATATAGCCCGCAAGAACGCTCCGATGATACTACTTGGCTGGAGGATTTTGCTGATAGAATTGCTCCACCTTCTACAGCCCCTCCTCCATATAACTTCACCGAAGAAGACTCAAACCATTTTCTGTGCACTCCTTTCACCCTTAACGAACTTCGAGCAGCCCTCAAGAACTCCAGCAACACCTCACCAGGCACAGATGACATACGATATCCCATGCTACAGCATTTACCTGAAGAAGCCCTAAACCTCTTACTCAACATCATTAATAATCTATGGTTAAGAAAGCTGATACCAGAAACTTGGAAGACTCAGATAATAGTCCCGGTATTGAAACCTGGAAAAGTTCCAGGAGTTGTTACATCGTACCGTCCGGTAGCCTTATCCTCCTGCATAGGCAAAACCGTGGAAAGGATGATGAAAAACAGACTAGAATGGTGGCTGGAAGCTCAATCCCTGTTACCCACCACACAATACGGGTGCCGCAAAGGAAGGAGTACCTATGACAACCACAGCATCCTAGTTACGGCGATTCAGTCAACCTTTATGGAAAACCAATACCTTACGGCGTTGTTCATGGACATAGCCGCGGCTACGACAACGTCCAAATACCAATCCTGATTGATAAGCTCATAGCACTAGGCCTCCCCCAGGACTTTGTAGCCGTAATTTATCAACTACTACGAACAAGAAAGCTGTTCTTCAGATATAAACACGTGCTATTAGGTCCACGACTTACCCAGCAAGGACTCCCGCAGGGAGCGGTATTAAGCCCACTATTGTACGCTCTATATGTGCGGGACCTGGAGAAAATTCTTCCCCCCGAGGTGCAGATCATCCAATATGTCGATGATGTATGTATATTCGCCTCTGCAGCTACTATCGCGATAACCAAGCTCATCCTTAAACAAGCCATCCTCATAGTTATCCACTGGCTCCAGCAACACGGACTAGAATTCTCGACTAGCAAATCCACTGCTGTCATATTTACAAGAAGAAGAATGCACCCCCCCGATCTACAATCTAGTTTTGGGTACATGCAGCGTACTGGTCAAATCGAATGTCAAATTCCTCGGCCTAGTCTACGACTCACGATTAACCTGGGCAGCACACGCTCACCAACTCATCCTAAACTAGAACAAGGACTCAACATTTTACGAACCCTGACACGAGTATGGTGGGGAGCCCACCCATCGATATTACTAATATTGTACCGCGCTATAATCCGATCTAAAATTGAATACGGGAGCATGTTCTATTTCAGTGGCAACAAAAGGAACATAGATAAAGTGGAGAGCATACAGAATCAATGTCTCCGCACATGTCTGGGGGCTATGAAATCAACACCGATAAATGCCCTCTACCTGGAAGCCGCAGAAATGACCCTGAAATTCCGAACCCAGTTACTAGCTAACAAATTTTTATTAGCTCGAATACAAGATAAAAATTCAACTACTCTCCAACAAATCACCAACCTTCAGCAGCTGGTGGAAGAACAAGGACCTCGCTCTTACAACCAAAGATACCCACTGCTACAAAGCCTCGTTCTTCTGACAACTTTCCTCCCCGAACGGCCATTGCAGGAAGCAGCAACAATACACGACATTCCCTACCAAGAATGCGTGAGGCCAATGTCGGTAAGCTGTATTCCGGCACACCCGAGATCCGGCCAGCCAATTCAGCAATTTTGTAAGGGGTATTTAACAGAGCATTGGCCAACTTCAATCCATATCTACACTGATGGATCGAAGATACCTTCACAGGGAGTAGGGTGCGCCATCTACTGTCCTGAGACGCTGCACGAGCAAAAATTCAGGCTACCAAATCATTCATCTTCCAGTTTATTCAACTGAAGCGGTCGCTATTATTCAAGCTCTTTCATATGCGAGAGAGTTTCCTCGGCGAAACGTCTTAATCTTAACGGACTCTCTCAGTGTACTCCGTACTTTAACAACTCCGGCCATCCTACACCGCTCCAATGTATACCACATTAGCATAATACAGAAAACCTATGAACTCGCGCAAGCGGGTTCCTCTGTGAACTATATTTGGATCCCGGCCCATATTGGTATAATATTTAATGAACATGCAGATCAGTTAGCCAAGGAAGCATGTAATTCGGGCCAAGTTCTCATCCCTCCATTCAACACCAAAGATTACCATGCAGCAATATCCAATCACATACATCAACAATGGGCCATGCTCTGGCAGGAAACAAAAAGACTCAAAGGACGGCAATACGCAAGATACAGCCACAACCACCTCGTCGACCTTGGTTTACAAATTGGAACACGCAACGCAACTTCATAACATCCATCACTCGTATGAGGTTTAACCACGGTGCATTTCGGGAACATCTATATCGCATCCACGTAGCAGATACACCGCTCTGCCGATGTGACAGGCAATCAACGCAAGATCTCAACCATATGTTCTTCAGGTGCCCCTATACCGACAGCAGCAGCAATCATTCATCAACTCCCTAGTGAGAGTAGGACAGCCGCTCCCAACAAGTATCACCGGACTACTTGCATCTAACCACAGGAAAATATACACTATTATTAGAGACTTTATAAAAATACAGAAATATACATTTATATAATAACACATGTAATATACACGTAATGTAATGTAATATAACAAAACAAGTGTTTATGTATATTAAGCTGGCGTATGGTATTTCAAATCCTAAAGCCAATAAACAAAAAAAAAAAAAAAAAAAAAAAAAAAGCTATGGACGGTATAAACTGCCCAGAGAACGTCGGGGGTGGAGGGATATTGTCCCGTCCAATAAAAACTATTTCCGCTTGTTTTCTGAAAAAATGTAAAAAAAACAGCTACGACTTCAACACATTATGGGTGGCCTGGGCTGCTTCAAGAAGAATACTACTCCCGGCCGTCTGAAGGGGTCACCACGGAGCTTCATGGTTCGACGCAACAAGTAATGCGTCATCTGCCCAATTCTTTTCGTCTAATGTAATTTCTACGTACGCGTTTACCACTAAGTGACAAGAAGCTCCAGATGACAGAATTATGAAATGTAAATTCCACTATCTTTGAAGAAACAACCATAAATCATTGTATGTAATTATTTCAATAAATAAAATAATGTTTTTTTTTTAATTAAATAAAGTCAATGTATGTTTCTGTTATCATTCATGTTTGACTTGCAAGGTATCACAGTCTCTTTGATTTATGTAAAGATCATTTTTGATTAAGGACAACACCCACAGTAATTTATCAATTATTTATTTATCATTAATTAAAAAAATCTGCTTATTAAAAAAATAAATCACAGATGTACCTGATGGGAAATTTCACGTCAGCGGAATTCAAAATGCAGGAAACTAAATAATAGTTGTAAGAACGAAGACTTTCCCGGCGTATGACTGCAATGTAGTCTTCACGCGTGTACCGCCGGATATTGTTGTGGACATAAATAATAGTTACTGGAAAAATATTCAATCTTCTTCATAACAAAACTGAATGAACTCACCTACGCCATACTTTGCACGATAGTATTCTCTCGTGAAGGCATCGCAGTCTGTGAGGACAATCTTGCGACCGTAGCAGTCAATGGCCGCGCCAATGGCTAGATCGCAGTCCCGGTAGAAAATCTCAGCTGGTGGTCCTGAGCTGCCAAGAGCGTCCACCACAGAGCGATTTTGGATGGTCCCTCGTTGTCACCCTCGCTGGTTAACACGTTCAGCAGTGTTGTCAAGTCAGCATCTCCAGGCGGCGGAAGACCAAGAATTTCTGCATGGATCGTCCAAAAAGTAAGAAACTTGAGTTTAATAGGAGGCTCAGGGACATAATTTTACTGCGAGGGAGAAAGTCTACCATCCATGTCAACAATGACGTTTAGGTGACTTTTTGCAAAATCATACACAATAGAAGAACATGTAATCATGCTGATATAAACATTAAACAGGTGTTTTGATTAATTTGTTCGTAAAGGAATTAGTGAGGACGAATTAAATCTGTGAATTACTTCATTTGAAGTGTAGGCATTGTTAGCTTTAAGAGCAATCAAAAAAAGGAGAAGAATTGTGTGGAAAAAAAGTGTTTTAGAGATAAATCCAGGAAGCAACGCCTCTCGTTAATTACGTTACCAGTAATATATATATGTGTGTGTGTGTGTCCTTATGTTTCACCCTTCAGCCACCACAATCTAGCGCAGACTACTGGTGTTTCTGTGTTTTAGTAGCATGGAGTTTCCCACCGTATACAACGTTGGTTGAATGTTGGTAGCTGTGGGTGTATGAGATATACAGTGGTTTAAAAGCGGTCGATCAGAGACAGTTTCGTATTTTGACCAAAGACTTGTGTGTCCGGATATTACACTTTACTGCCACTACTACATAGCGCAGACCATTGGTTTTTGTGTGTGATAGTAGCCACAAGTCCCCCATCGTGCACCTTGGTGGGAGATATGGTGGTTGAAAGTGGTCGACCTTAGGCACTTTCATATGTTGACCAAAGACGTATGTGTCCCTATATTTCACCTTTCAGCTAAAACTACCTAGCACAGACCATTGTATGTAGTAGTAGCATGGAGTAACCAATTGTGCTCAACGTTAGCCGAATGTCAGTAGGTGTGGAGATGTGGGAAGTATAGACGTTGAAATTGATCAATCAGGGACATTTTCGTAATCTGACCAAAGACATGGGTGTCCCCATATTTCTCATTGCTGCCACAAGTACATAGTGCAAACCACTGGTGTGTCTGTGTGGTGGTAGCCTCAAGTCTCCCATTGTGTACTATGGTGGTTGCATGTCGGTAGCTGTGGTGGTTTTATATTTCACTTTGCTGTCATAACTACATAGTGCAGGCCACTGGTGTTTCTGTGTGGTAGTAACCTCGAGTCTCCCATCGTGCATGATGGTGGTTGCATGTCGGTAACTATCAATCAAAATTTTTTGCAAACACGAACGAAGCCTAGTAAGCTAGTAAAGAAAGAAATAGATGATTATTTTGCTAAGAGAAGTTATTTAAAATCATAGAATCAGTGAAACTGCGAAGACACGATTGCATCATATTGTTGAAATCTTAATTAATAGATGTAAAGGCAGAAACAGTTTTCAATAACATGTAAAAGTGAAATAAAACAATAAATCCAGCAATTTCAGAAAGGAAAACAGTTGAAATAAAAAGTCACCACATGAAGCTGCATAAATTTGCATCCTCCTGAAGATCTGGCATGGGGCAATTACCCCGGGTTTACCACCCACACCTCTAGCTCAGGCACTGCATGTGAAAACAAAGGCTTATACAAGAATGACGAATGTGAAAATGCAAAAAAGAGTTTAAAATCAACTGATTGAATCTCTGGCGAAGTCTGAAAAAGATAAGCAAGTTTTGGAATATCAGAAAAATATTGTCAGTCACACATGGAAAATGTCATGTGGAAAAAAGCTTTTAAATTTCGGCTATAAACAGTGGAGAAGCAGTTGGTCTCGTTTAGTATTAGGTGGGGAACACAGGTGGGCAGTTTTGTTGCGGGTTGCGTGGGTGTGCGAGTGGCGAGTGTTTGCATTATGTTAGTAAACAATAGTTAGCATCTATAGCGGCTATCTATAGTACCGAAAACGGTACTCAGAAAATTTGATTGGTGAACTGGAACATTAACATTTCCATACTGTATAACAGTTTACTAATTGGTCAAAATAATTTTATAAACAAATTGTGTTCTGGAATGAAAACTTGTTATAAAAGATATGTGTGCTATTATTTTCTCTAAATAATCAGTAGTCTTTGAATTTCATGGTTTGATGTGCAATTTTATCTTAATGATGTTTCAGAATTGTAATCTTGATACCAGAGAACTTTTTCAACAAATATTTGTTCATTAAATGAAGTGAATGATCCGTATTTGCTTGAAATTTATTCAACCTCACCTACTCTTGTTGTGAATAGTATTTATATCAAGGAGTTGGCGACCATATTACTTCGAAAAACGATTCAAAATTAAAGAGGAAAGACTTTGTAACGATCATGATAATACCAGACCGATAATAGAGAACTCTAAACAACAAATAGAAAAATCACACCAACATTCAGTACATCATGGCAATAGTACATTGTGAAATTCACGACAGCAGTACTGAGGGAAATCATATGGCTGATTTAAAAAAAAGAGAGGAATAGATGAAAAAAGTGTGAAACTAATAACGAACATCTATGAGAAGTGTGAGAAATGCACGCATATTGACAGTAAACATTCAGAATGGTTTCACACGGAAAGAGGAGTCAAGCAAGGAAGTGTATTGTCACTTGTCCGTTTTAATGTAGTAGTAATCGCAGAAATCCAGGGATACAGAGATCTAACAGAGCAAAAGGTTAAAACAGATGGTGAATGCATAATAATATGGGATGAGATAGAGAAGGATCTGGAAAGAGAATTACAGAAATGGTGGACTGCAAGGTAAACATGGCCTGGAGATAAGTGTAGAAAAAACCAAGATAATGAAGATAACAAGAAACACTGGCCCTTCGAAGGATGCGTTACTCGACGGCAAGGAATTGGAATGGGTAGAATCGTTTGTGTATCTGGGAAGCAAGATAACTATCAATGGAAAGATGGAGGAAGAAATAGTTCATAGATTAAGGAAGAGTTGACAATTGTATCATCGGATAAAGGTTGTAATCTGGAGGTGGAACATAGGGAAGCAAACCAAAAATCTGCTGTATAAAGTATATTGCCAGGCCATACTGACCTATGGCTCCGAAACCTGGACTTGGACAAAGAGAAATATTAGCATTTTGCAGGTGGCAGAGATGAGGTTTCCCGGAGGGATAGAGAATATCTGGAGTAAAGATAATATCAGAAATAAAAACATGAGGGAGAGACTACAAGTGGAAGCATTAGAAGAGATTGCAGGGGCTGGGGCAAGTTATAAGGTTCGAAGAAGGGAGGATGCCGAACATAGCACTGCTGAACAGCGGAGAGGGTAGGAGGCCAGTTGGAAGACCAAGATGGATGGACCAAGTGAAGAAAGACGCAGAGTCTAAGGGAGTCGTTTGGAGAAACATGGTGGAGGAAGGATCTTAGCATGACCGTAAGACTTGGAGGAGGGCAGGATGACCCGCAAAGAGGAAAGGTATAATGATGATGATGACAGCAGAAACAACCAAATAATTTAAACTTATTAAAAGTGTTAGTTCATCCGTGAATGCGTAAAGCTCCCGTGTACATTCAACATGTGAATTACCGTGCAATTTATAATCAAGATATAGTTCACAACAAAACTGCAGAAATCAGTATATTTCTTTCACAGTTGTCAATATAATAACAAGCTCCTAAATTAAAGAGAAGTTAAGGTACGCTGAGTTCTAAAAAGGGATACTGGATAAATCCAATAATTTTTGTGGCGGAAGGTCAATATTTTATGGAGTACAGGGTAATATCTGAAACAAAATGTGAATCAGAACAGTAGATTCATGTAGACTCATCACCTCCGAACAATCTGATATTTTTAAGGATACAAGTAATGTTCCTTTTCTAGGCCATAGCTCAAGATCATTTGATTACTAAAGGAGTTATGACACTGCACGAACTTGGAGCTGTAGGCACAAATCAAATGATTTGTACCATTATGGATATTCGATCACATTTCAGATACCAAAAACAACATCATTCAGTCAGGCATGTGATGGCTTCGACATACGCTGCCTGGCAAAAGAAAAGAAAGGCATCCAGTAGGGAGGAGGAAATGAAATAAAACTTTACATCTTGAGAGGGTATGTTATGTTACTTAAGTGAATAAAAAATTGAGTCAAATTTACAAAGAAGTTGCCAGTATTAGCTCACTAACGACATTGCACTCATCTGGGCTGGATGCATGCACAGAATCGGTAGGGAATATTGCATCTCCAGAGGCAAGCTGGCACACAACTATTATAACTGATCCTTCATATAATGGAAACAGTCACTGGGAGCAAGCTGAAGTGAGAGCTGGTCCCACAAATGTTCTATTGGGGACAGATCTGGGGATCTTGATGGCCATGGGAGTACCTGAACATCTCACATACAGTATAGAAACACGTGCCGCGATGGACGACTATTGTCCTGTTGGAAAATAGCAACAGGATATTGGAGGACAATTGAGAACACAGGATGTCGGTGACACCATTGTGCCGTCAGATTCCTTCATTCGCTACCAACGGTGACCTAAAGTCATATCCGCTGAGTCCCCACACCATGAAGCCAGAAGTAACGCAGTTGTGCCCTACAAAACATTGGAAGAATGGTCACCCGAGTTAGTGCAGAACCGAAGTTCATCACTTTAATCTTTCCCCTAGGATTGAAGTGGATAGAGATCCCTACACACATGACTTGGCTACATGGGTGGCAGGTGTTGTGTGTAATACAGTGGAAGGTTTTTTAGACTGAGGTTGGAAGACCCACAACATGAAATATAGTTACGGGCAGCTTTTTATGGCTTTAAGCCTCATCTAGGTCATTAGAGGCGGGATGGGGCTGGGTACAAGGAGCGGGAAAGAATTTGCCCATGGCCTTTTGAAGGAAGCATCCCGGCATTCGCCTGGAATGATTTGGGGAAACCTTGGAAAGCCCGAATCTGAATGCCCGGATGGGGATTCGAACCAACGTTCTCCCGAATGTGAGGCCAGAACGTTAACCGCTCACCCACCATGCTCAGTGTTACGGGCAACACCAATAAGTACAACTCTGCTGTAAGGAGTAGCTTAAGAGAACCTCTAGAGTTAAAAGTTCTCATAGATAACTGTAGAAATGTTTGTAACCAACTTCATGAACTAGAAACCATTATTAGTAGCACAGAAGCAGATATCGTAATAGATAAAACTGGATAAAATCAGAAATTAGTTCCGCAGAAATTTTTAATAGCAGCATGAACGTGTAGCATAAGGGTAGATTACATTCCCATGGTGGTACTTTTAGTAAATAAATCCAAATAGATGTCACTACAATCTGCAAAATTGTATGGATTAAGCTCAATGTAACCTGGACAAAATTTATGATAAGCATCTTCTATTGTCCAACAGATGCAGACACAACTACTGCCGGGACGTTAAGGAACAGTGTAAATTATATATAGCTCCATCAATTTCAGGAACAAGTAATAATACTATGAGGTACATCAACAGGACTAATTAGGTTCATGTTACTGGTGGCGGGGATGTAACATCTTGTGAAATGTTTTTGACCTGTTCTCAGATCATCATCATGAGCAGCTAGTTACTAAGTCAATGCGGTGCTACAACGGTAATGAAAGTGTTATAGATCTTGTCGTGCAAACGATATATGAATAAGTGACCACAAAGCAGTAGCTGCAACTGATCACAAAAAGAAAATATAAATAAATTTTTACAGTTTTAAAAAGTCTCAAAGGAGTGTTTTGAACATACCTGAGGAATAATTGTCATACTTCAAAACAACAAGGGACACCATCGAAAAGATGTGGCATCAATTTATATGTGTAATTAGGGTAGGTAAGGACATACATATAGCGACAATCAAGGAAGGTAATGATTTCTCATATATATACCTGAGGTTAAAAGAGTACTCTAAAAGCAAAGGAGGATATACGCACGCTCAAAAGGGACCAGGTACTGTAGTATCTTATAAAAATTAGATGAGATAAGAGGATGTGCTAAAAATGTGGCGCTCGATGCCTTTAATCATTTCCATTACAATTCACTTACCAAGAGCCTAACAGAAAACGCAAAGAAATTTAGGTAGTACTTAAAACTGTTGCAGCAATAACAATACGGCAGTGCACTGACGAAAATATGGATAACTTACCAATTTCTCCACATTGTATGTTATTAGAAATGGATTCCTTTCTTGTAAGTGGTGAACGGGATTAACAACACAATTAGAAATAAGCAGACCAAAAAATTCGAATTCTTCCTGAGTAGTCATGAAGGAACTAAGAAAGCTGAAAAACATAAAGGGACTGGTGTAGATAATATTTCTACAGATGTCTTAAACATAGCCGGATGTGATATTGAACCATATTTTGAAAAATTATTTAAATTGAGTCTAGATTCTTGCTGCTTGCCAGAGGACTGGAAAAGTGTGATAGCAGTGCCGGTACAAAAAAGAAGGACCAGAAATAGAGTCAAAAGTTATAGGCCAATAAGTTTGACATCAGTGGTAGGTAAATTCATGGAGAGATTGATATACAACCACATCAGAAATATATGTGGGGAGTGTAATTGGTCTTCAAGTAAGCAACATGCCTTTAGGCAAGGATATTCATGCAAATCTCAATTGGTGGGATATATGCAAGATATTTCAGATGAAATGGACAAGGCAGGCCACATTGATAGTGTCGAACTAGATCTTTCAAAGGCTTTCGACATAGCGAGCCATAAATTGGTAGTAAATAAGGCAAAAACAATTTGAGTTTTTGAGAAAGTGATTTTCTGGGTAGAAGAATTTTTAAAAGGTAGAAAACAGAAAGTTAGGATGGGAAATGCAGAATTATGAGAAGTTGAAGTAAAAATGGGAGTACCACAGGGTAGTATACTGGGACCATTGCTATTCATTATTCTAATGAATAATTGTGTTGATGGTTTACTATCAGAAATAAGATTGTTTGCAGATGACATAAGCTATACTATTATAATGCTGTAAGCAAGCTGAGTGTGTCTCTTTATTTGAACGGGAGGCCCGCAAATTTTTTTAGAACTAATGGTTCGAATCAAAATCTGTGGAAATATATAATTAATTATATGTACAATGGGAAGAAGGAAGCAATTAAAAACCTTCTTATAAGGGAAGCTGTGTGCCATAGATCATTATGCACTTTCAGATGCTCACTCCTTTCGCAAAAATCTGACTAAACTTAGGATTCCGTTTTATTTATTTTTTACTTTTGTTATTCAGCTTTCTGATCACAGCACTTTAAATTAAATGGAAAACATGAATCAAACGTAATCAGCATTTACTTGCATCGTAATAGGTCAGTTATGATGCTAAATGCGTGAGATTATCAATGATGTAGACATATATTGTCTCTGGTAGGCAGTTAAAAAGTTTGTCTCTGGTACAATATGTAACAATACATAGTTTTTCCTTACTAACTTCTACAAAACTTCCTCTATTTCAATAGACTTTACTTGACTAATAAATATTTGGTGTGCAAACATTCCCGAATAATATCGCCAAGAAATGTGTGTACAACTTTTAGCTGCTGTTCAAACCATGGACAGTAAAATAAAGTTTTTTTTTTTTTATAAAATAACTTCATAACCCTGATTTTTTAATGTTTATTCTCATACATGTTATTGAGTTAATGACGACAGCAACATGAAATTAAAAATTAACAGGCCATTCTAAAACCTCATGTTACATCGCGTAAATTATAAAACTAAATCCATTATGCCTTATGATGTAACCTCAAACTTCTTTGGTCTCAACTGTACAGAACCACACACTCAAACCAACAGTTTGCCATCAGTATGGCGGCGCGCGCATCGTTCAATTTGCGAAGGAACACTAGCGCTGTTGCTCCTTCTAGTGTATAATATTCAAACTTCTTTGGATGTAACATAGCGTGTCAATTTTTATTGTGGTCCAGGTTGCATTTCAACTGAACCACAACCTCAGATAATATTGCCGTTTGAAAAATCACAGCTTCAGTCAAATGACATTATACATATACCGTGATCAAATCTGGATATTAAAAATAATTCTTATCGTGCGAGACCGTGCATGATTAGTTTTAATCCATGAAATTTCTCATTTAAAGCAGAAGTAATTGATGATACCAACATATCGTCATAATAAAATCAATATCCTACCAGTAAAAGGAAAAAATTCTGTGGGCTGCAACACTTTCGGAACCTACTAACCTGTTGAAATTTGTTTTCATTTCTTTATCAACATGCCCTCTTCACGTTTTGCACTCTTGCTTTGCGGAAAAAGTTGCTAGAAATTTAATTAAATATGTCGAAATATGAGAGGCTATTTTAGAAAAATATTACTGAATTTTTTTATATAGAACGTTTAAATTTTTACTATTTCATTTAAATACTTATTACTGTTATTATTAATAAAGAAGTCTCTTATACTGTAACATTCTTCCAAGAGCACGAAGTTGAGATAACTGCTATATCGATATAAATTTGCGGCACCCAGGATCCAGTCAGAGGAGCAGGATTGCGAGTTATTGGAGGAGGGGAGGAGGGTGAAGAGAGTGCTGGGAATGTGAGATATGTTGGTGATGGGGATATATGTCAAAGAATTAAGAATAGTGCATGGAAGGGGAAAGACCGAGATAACCACAAGCTGGCGCTCGATTTCATGCATTAAGGATTGGAAAAAACTTTTTGTAAGGGTGTCAGGGATTGGAACAAATTACCAAGTGAAGTGATGGAATAATTTACCAAAAACGCTTAAGGACTTTAAAATTAAAATTTATAAAAAAGAAAAGTAAATGCGGAAGGGATTAAACCTTCTAATTACAAAAGAAATTGTTAAATAACTTAAAAAGGGGGAATTGCTACCGGATCATTAATTAGCTCCATCACAATTAAATTAATAAATCGTGCAGTAGTCCATATCAGCACTTAAAAATGGCACACAGGGGCATTACAGTTCTATTAAGTAACGTAAGAGTAATATCTTAATTCTCTTAAACATTGCTGCACCTACATATATCACAAAAATAAAACCCTTTCTAAAAAAAAATATTTTACTTCGCACACTAACACTAATTATCTCTATGAATTAGTACAGTTAATTTTTCAAACAGCTTTTCTACTATTTCATAAACTATATTACATTAAAATATGAATGAAGCAAAACTCTCGGACATCAGTATGAAAACCGAAAAACAAGAGGAAAGTATTAAGAAGACCTTTAGAATTCATGCCTCTCAACTTTAATATTTGGTAATAGAATAAAATCGATAATTTTTTTTACACATACCAAAGCACACGCATGTAAAGCAGCGGGCAAAAAGCTAGTGTTATATAATAGGATCAAAATGGTAGAGCACTGTAAACAGCTGTAGGGTGATCTGGACAGGATATCTATCTGGGTTGTTAAACATGGGATTAAGATAAATTAAAAGAATCAGCTTACTAGATACACAGATAAAAAACTAAAGGCTGATTATGATTATAATGTGAAGAAAGAATTGCTTATTGAAGACTTAAAATGTACATGTCTTGGCATAACAAGCTTAACTGGGTAGGACATATTGGGCAGGTAGTAGGAAAGGGTTTCACAATTCTCAACTTGTTGGAGAAATTGATGAAGAGATGTACGAGAAAAGTAAAGGAATTGGGTTATAAAACTTTGGTCAGACCATTGCTTGAATATATTGGTATAGTATGGGAACCACATTTTTAGTATCAACTTGGAGAGGGTGCAAAAAAGGGCTTCTAGATTTATTTCTGGGAGTTACCACAGAACGCAGTCAGTAACAGACTGGAATGGGGTCCATTGGGAAACAGGAGGAGGATGAAGAGAGTCATGGGAGTGTACAAGATGTGTATTGGTGATGAGGCATGGAAAGGTATTGGTGTAAGAATTGAAAGTAATACATGGAATGAAATAGATGACTATGACCACAAGCTTACACTCGATTTTAGGCACAAGGGTGTAGGAAGATTCTCTTTTTTAGGCAAGGCATTAATGTATTACCAAAAACGTTGAAAGAATTTAAAGTTGAAATTTGTAGAGGACAAATGTAGGTGGATGCAGGAAAGAGCGAAAAATGGGTGTGTAGGGAACTTGCCACTTGAGCGTGCACTCTATTTCAATCAAATCAAATTAAAATTTTATTATTTACTACGCTATTGCTTATAAATATTTAAACACAAAAAAATAATAGTCTGAAACACTTCAAAATCGGAAGAAGTGTAGACCAGTTGATCCATAATAAATGATAAATATTGCAGAGAGATCACGCGCATGTAGGCCCAGCAGCAGCATCTTTTGTGTTACCGGATAAGTCAATGTTACGCAATGCTCAGTCTGTACAGAGCCGTCAAAAGAAGTGGAAACACGCAAAGAAAGTGCCCGTATGACTCTTGCAAGGGTGCCATATCAGCATGTGATCGAGTTCGATCGTGGTCTCTAGGAAATAAATGGGTTTGTCAGCCGTGACATTGTGGCTCATATAGAGTACGCTGTTATGACAGACTGTAAAGCCATTGGATACTTGTAATAGAGGGTCGTTTACAGCGACGACCATGTGTTTGTGATCACAGCTCGGGATGACCGACACATTGTTCGGATGGCTCTAACCAACAGACAGCTTCATCCACAGCGTTGGCTCGACAGTGGAGCACTGCAACAGGTGTGGACATGTCTGCGTGGATGGTTCACCGCCGTCTTCTGAGGGCAGGAATGGTGGCATAAATGTTATTTCGTCGACTTCCATTTGCCAGAAACCATTAACACCTCAGACTGCAATGACTGCCGTTACTAGCATGCTGAGTCGCAAAATGTAGTATTTTCGAACGAGTCCCGCTTCAAATTTTCCACTTACAAGTTGGAAGAAATCTTGGTGAGTGCAGTCTAGCAGACTGCATTATTGAGTGGCATAGATCACAAATACCAAGTCTGATGCTTTGGGTCCCATTGGCATTGGCTACAACACGCGATCTCAGCTTCTAATTACTGAGGGAAATCTGAACAGCAACCGCTGCATCATAGAGGTTTTAGAATCCCAGGCACTGTTCCTCCTGTAGACAGCTCCACATTCATATTTTAGCAGGGCTATGACCGGCCACATGTGGCGAGGACTATGCAAATCCTCTTCGAAGAATGACGGGTAACACTGCTTCCCTGGCCTTCACTTTCGTTAGTTCGAACATGTCTGGAAAATAGCTGGTCGGCAACTTGTTAGTTCTGGTCCTCCTGCAACCGTATGTCAGAGTGTATGTCAGCAGCATATACAAGTTCTCTTTGATTCCGTGCCACTACGTCTAGAGGCTCCGATCGCAGCACATGGTGACTTCACACCGTCCTAAATTCTCACGGCTAAAGAGAATGTAAAATTCTGTAATTTTAATCATTTGTGTAATGGACTAAATTTCACTGTAATAACATGTCTCCTTTTCGGTGTTGCAAAATTCACAGATGGTAGTGTATATTTATACTATAACGAAATCGCCTCCACCTGTACTTAATATTTATGTTAATACTTTTAACTGCCTTCAAACTAAATAGAAATTTTTCAGAATTTTCAGAGCGAATCCTCATGATCACATACACGTTCATAATGTACTTCAGCCTTTTCAGTTCTAATGATATTTAAGCATTTACTTTAAAGTAAGTATTCTCTGTCTACACGAAATCTCTACCTTTACGTATATTACCTCCCTTGAAACAAAATATAAATTCTTCATATTTCGCAGAGAGAATGCTTAAAGTGAATTACCAGTCAAGTTCACATTTTAGCCAAATCACGTGAAGCGGTCATAACTTTTGACCGTTTACTCCAGTCATTTACTAGAATTTCTTGTTGAAGCATAAAACATGAGGGCCATTAGAGGCGGGAAATGACAAGGGGCAAGGAACGAGATGGAATTCGGCCATAGACTTTTGAAATGATTTGTGGAAACCATTTAATACCGAAATCTGGATGGCCAGATGGAGATTCGAACTCGTGTCCTCCCGAATGCAATGCCAAAACGTTGCCCAGGAAACGAATGTACTAGGGTCAGTGCAGGAATAGCGGCACGGTCTGTGACATTGGCTACAAAGAGCAGTCTCGGCGTAAGAATAAGGGAGGAAAGCGGACCATGCCATAGAAGGTCGTATAAACCTGTACAGAAGTTTCATAAGTCATTACCGCTGAGAAGACTACACAGTACTTAATTTGTGCAGTAAATAGTACGTTATCGCACCGGGTATCCATAAAGATCCGGTGAATTTCAGGCGGTAAGGGACCGTGCATAAATCAAGTAGCTCCATTTTGGCCTCCTGTGAATCCCCCTATCCCCCCCCCCCCCCCCCCACGTAGCTCTTTTCCCTTTTGATTCCAGAAGACATTGCGTGCGGTTTTCTCTTGTCAGACTGTTGTAAATTACATAAGGAGATAATTAACTGAGGGAAATAAATATTCACATGCTGTTGCGAGTTCTGTTTCTCATTTTAACTGTATCCATTCAGGTGATATAACATTCCAACACGCGAATGTTAAATAATTAATTATCATACATTTACTTCTCATCTAATTCCTATCGGTGTGTAAAAGTAACTAGAAAATTACAGTATGAGGTACGCAGTATTTGTTAACGGTGGCATTACATGGGGGGGGGGGGAAGTGGGGAGTGTCATTATATAACAGCGGAGCTTTGCAGCTGAACTTCTATTCTCGCAGCAAGCGTCTAGTGTGGTGGTCGTGCTCTGTTGTTTGGAATAATTCTTTGCCATCATGGCTTGTCGTGGTCGTCGAGGAAATAGTAGTTGTTTTGTCGCGGAGGATGAGATATTGAAACGAAATCAGTTATTGCAGGAAAGATGGAATATTACTGACATCGTCCTTGCTGTTAGCGGGGAATATTTAGGTATATTCAGGTGGCTGGCCAGGCGAAGATTAATTAGAAACTCGTTCACCTGTGAAGTTTGCAATGTTCCCACCGCATTGTACAATAAGAAGGGAATCGATGGCTACATGTGGGCGTGCAAAAGTTGTAATGCAAGAAGAACTATACGCGTAGGGTCCCTCTTTGAGAAAAGCAAATTAAGTCTATTTCAGATTTTAATACTGATCCACTTGAAGTGATACTAGTTGTTATTAGCCACAAAGGACTCAGTGGGAAGCATGTGGGAGCATGGTTATAAAGTCTAAGCCTTGTTTAAGCATTTTAATACAATAATCAAGGACAATGATTAAACTTGCAGAGAATATCACAAATATAATACCAAATCACAAAACTTCGATCTTGCAGATTAAGATCTTAATAAATCCCGTAATCACAAATAATATGATACAATATAATATATAAGAAACTTTTATCTTGCAGATTATGATTTGAATAAATCCTGTAATCACAAATAATTCCACTTATAGCAAATAACAGAAAATAACAAGACTGGCTCTCACTAATTTACCAGCATGTAACAAATCTGCAAGTAATACCAAACACAATTTGTACAGATGAGCCAAATTATGGCAATCATTTCAAACGAAGAGGAATCAGAGTACCTCAGTGTCCATCAAATTAACCTTAAGAATGAAGTTCTTACCAAAGGTCTTGACACACTATAGTGTGTGCATGCCAGCGCATAAGTCCTTACCATCCACACCGACTGATAAGGGGGCGGTAATGATTAACACCACAGACCGGGGAATTTGTCAATTCCCCAAACACAACTAACGAAGAAGAAGTAGGCGACGCACTTTGTAGTTGGAGTTGTCAGGCACACTACCTCCAATACCCAACAGGGCAAGAAAATGGCAAGTATCAAATCGAAGTCACCACCAGTGTCGGTCGCCACAGTACTCCCGAGTCTACGGGACACCGCTCTCGGACAAGAGCGTATCGGAGAAATTCCCTCGATTCAAGCGAACGAGGGACGGTCGCGGTGGAAACATAAATCCACCAGATGTAGCACTTCCTGGCCGCCCGGTCAAACCACCAGACCTCGCTACCCCAGCGGGCCTCCAGCGTCACGGCTTCTCAGGGAAGTACTAGGCGCAACCAACCAAACCGCTGCCGCCGACCGACTCCACAGCGGGCCTCCAGCGTCACGGCCACTCAGGGCCGACCGACTGACCGCCTCCCTGGCCGCCCGGTCCATCCCCGGACCCCGCCGCCCCACCGGGCCTCCAGCGTCACGGCGACACAGGGAAGTACTCTGCCTCCGACTGACTGACTGACTGACTGACTAAACTTTTCCCGGTACCGTGACCCCAATTATATACACTCTATCGGCCGATAGAGGGCAGCAAGGAGCCACAGCGCTCACTAAGGCCGGGCGCACATTGACGCGCAGTCGACGCAGCGCAGCGCAGCACAGTTTCTGTGTCTCTATGTTTTGGGGCGGAACAGCGCGTATTGAGACGCAGAGCAGGGCAGCGCAGTACTGCGGGGCACGTGGCCTGCGCTACGTTGTGATCACGACACAGAAACTGCCCCACTCAGCACACTCGTGCCGGTTTTCATTGTAACCATTTCTTGCGTTATTTTAATTCTTGCTTCATTTTAAGATTATTTTCAATGATGGAAGAAGAAAAATTGATAGAGTTAGTGCGCAATCATCCAGTGATTTATGATACCAGTGATCCAAATTACATGAAAATTAAATTTAAACAACCTTAAAAATACTGCCAATTTTTCCTCAGTTCCGATAGGTTTTTGAGCGTTGCACCCCTCGGAGTGAATAACAGGTTCTATTAAGTTGTGAACTTCTTCAAACTCCGCTCGAGTCATCCGGAAATAATTTATGAATCTTTCATCCGAAAATTCTCTTGTAAGAGCAAATGCACCATGTGAGCTTCTTTTCTTCATGTATTCAATTTTCCAAAGTTTTACTTTCCTCTGCTTTTGATGAATTAATAACAGTGTTTCAAGCTCAGTATCAGAGTCAGACTCAGAGCTCAAATCAAGATATTCCGCCGACATGTTTCTGGTTACGCTTTGTTTGGCTCACAAAACAACAATGCTTTGTAAACTGCCGCACGAAACTGCGCTCTAATATGCGCGGGTTACTGCGAGTCTGTGCTGCCCTGCCCTGCTCTGCGTTGCCCCTACTGCGCCACGCAGCTCAATGTGCGCACGGCCTAACGGAGAAACGAGCACGCGGGCTCAACAAGAACTAGAGACAGAAGACAGTCGCGAGCGGAAGAATAACACACAATACGAGCCGAGCACGGCTCACCACTGTTGGGCTAAAGATATGTCCCAGGAATAGATAGTGAAGGAAGCGTAGTTAGGTATCTCTAAAACGCATACTCAAGTAGACTGGTGTAACTTCTTAAGGGAAATTTGTACTAAGTGGCTGGAAGCTCATCCCATTGAAATAGGTGGAATGGATGAGAATGGAGAGCCAATTAGTGTCGAAATAGACGAATCAAAGTTCGGTAATGCTAAATACAACCGAGGTAGATATACGGAAGGACGTTGGGTATTTGGTGGTATTGAAAGAGGGTCTGGCAAATGTTTCATCGTGGATGTACCTGACAAGAAAAAGTCCACACCGACTACATTAATTAGTCAGTACATCCTTCCAGGCTCCATTATAATGACAGATGTATTTGCTTCTTACCGTAGTTTGTCAACAACTGATGACGGTATTTATGGTCATGGCGTAGTTGTACATCAGCAAAACTTCGTCAACCCCGATGGCCCTAATATCCATCCGCAAAATATAGAAAATTTGTGGACAAAAGCAAAAAGTAAGTTGAAGGTGCAACATGGAACATCTAGGCGCGTAGCCACCTCAACGAGTTTATTTGGAGAAACCATTTTGTAAAGAAGGACCGCTTTACAGGGTTCTTATCTTGTGTTTGGGAATTATACCCAATGTTTCCGAATTAATTATACCTCCGCTAGCCGCTATCTGTTTACTCTTAAGATAACTGGTTCCGATTCAATACCTACCGATCAAGAACTAATTCACCTACCACTGCTATGATGTACTGCCAAACGGCTCTTTTCAGAACCAACACATCCATCACAAAAAGCAAATTAGAGTCATAATGTCGAAAAAGGCGAACATCATGTAATTGTATACACGGAGAAAAAAATATAAAGTTGTCCCAAGCATCCATTTCAATTTATACATTTTTTAGTTCCTATTTAAAAAAAAAAAAAATCCTTACAGCTTTACGCTTCGTCAACAAACAGAGGAACGGAAAACATCATCCATTGCCCCTTCAAAGGAACCATTCCAGTAATAGCGTGATTTGGGGAAACCATAGAAAACCAAAATCTCGATTACCCGACGGGAATTTGTAGGTGCGTCCATCCGAATGCTCAACCAGGGCTTACCTCTCACCCAACACGTTCAGTTCTAGCCAGCTACTTCTGCCATCTGCTAATTACCAACTGTAGGAATTTTAATTGTTAGAATCTAACAATTTTAACAAATGTTGCTGGTTTTTCTCAACAACCCGAGCGTAGTGGGTGAGTGGTTAGCGCTATGACCTCGCATTGTGTCCTATCCCAGATTGAAAGCCACTTAACTTTTGGCCACAACCTGAAATATTGAGGACACGGGTTCGATACCTGAGGCAAGGAGCGGCTCTCGCCAAAGGATTTTTGATGGAAAGTAGGCAGGCAAACTCACGCTAGAAATGGCAAAGCCAATTCCAGAACATTGGAGTTTAATAAATTCAAACTAGTCTACAGACAGTTTGACATAGGTTGTTAGGTAATGCTAGGTGCGGGAGAGAAAGTTACTGCTTCCCCAAGTCAGATCCGCTGGTCAACTATGGCAGCATTAATACGCAGCAGTACAGCGATGCAAACTGTACAGCACTACATAGCAACTTGATGGTACTGGCCCCTCCCTGTGGTCTCCGTGATCCCTTATACTAGTTGACAACAGAGAACGTCGTGCCACTTGGCTTATTCTTATTTGTACATGAGCAGCAGCACGTCTGCTCGCCCAGTGTGGTTGTAAACAAAACCAATGGGTGACACACACTCTTGCGTACATGATACTCCTTTTCCATCTGACCCTGATGGCAGCGCGCCTTCCTATACGGGTAGTTTATCCCAACTGACCGTGCTCTGCATCTGACCCTATCTGTAGCACGCCTTCCTATACGGGCTATTTATCCCAACTGACCGTGCGCTCCAGCGCGCCTGCCAGCTCGGCTGTCCACCACATGTGGTCAACACAGCTTCGGCAATCCACAGGCTACATCTAGATATCTTTTAACAATTATTTTTTACTTTAATATTGAGTATATTACAATTGGGGAGCTATATGGTTTACCCAAATTACTCCAGGAGAATGCCAGAATGCTTCCTTCAAAAGGACATGGCCGAATTACTTCCCATTCATTATACCCAATCCAATTCCGAATCTAATGACCTGGATGTCGACGAGGCGTAAAGCCACAAGTAAAAAAATAAATAAATATATAAAAATTGTCATCAAGGAAAACGCGTGTATAACTAATGGAAATCTTTAAATGAAACTACGTTCCTGGAACGAATTTAAAGGGTAGTTCTTATACTGACTATTCCAGTATTGCCAGAGCAGATGCAGAATATGCAAAATATGTGCGAAAATTACAGACTGTATATTTGGCTGTTTAAATTTACTAAAATACATCGTATATCATTAAAGTAGACTTGTGATACGAATAAAACTTGGATCCACTTGGAAATTAAAAAGGTGGTGATTTTATTGACCGTGTACGAGTCGCGTCTGCCTGGCGCTACTGCAGAATAAGTGCGAAAATTACATGCGATATATATGGCTTTTTAAATTTACTGAAATCTATCTATATATCTATAAATGAGAAAATAAGAAAGTTCGGATGTGTGTTTGGATGTACGTCTGCAATCAATCACGCCTTAATAACTCAACATATTTAAATGAAATTTGGCATGTAGTCAGTTAATTGCATGCGAAGTGTTATAGGATAGATTTTATCCCGCAAAAACGCATAGTTCTTTTAGAAATTGCCATTAATATCAATTCGGAAGCAACAAAGAGTTTCCTACTTCGTAGATAGCCGTGCCACGTTTACTCTTTTCTTTTTACGTATATCGCAAACACTACTTTTCAGAAATAAAAGCAAAAACCTTCTTACATATGCAAATTTGTGTTTAGTTTAAAAGCCATAAAACCGACGCACTTGACAAATAATAGTTTGGAAGCACGAAATATAAATCTGTACTTAACCTTAAGTTCAGGAAGAGAATTCTTCAGTTGCATACATGAAATGGCATAACACCTCAGGTATCACACCGTAATTCCGTTCATAAGCCTAATATATGCTTCATAATATATGTTAAAAATCAAAGTTTTTTAAAAAAATATTAAATACTAAGAGTATACCAGCACAAAAGTGACAAAATGGTCGTCCGCGAAGAGGCCGTTTTTGTATGTTCGTGACGAATATGAAACAGTTTCGTTTCCACCTCGGTTCGGTTTATTGCCTTTGTTTCTTTTTTTCTGCTATAGATTCTCTGTAACATTACAAATTATTTTTAACAAAATTTAAAACTTAATAGAAGATAACAAACCATTTTTTGTTTTTATCTTAACTTTCTGTAGAAATCAGTGAAATAGTTGCCTATGAAAAAAAGTGTTTTTTTGCTTACTGTTGAATATTCTGCTAATAAATATTAAATCCTTCACTTAAAACGAATGTATTCAATAGTCTAAGGTAGAAACTTTTCGTTTCGAGAAGCCATGTTAGGAGTAGTTTACACAGCGATATACGTTGTCACTAACACGGCGCTTATGAAGGCAGCTTATGAAGGCAGCTTATTTATTACTCTAATAATTACTAAATTCCAGCTGCCTGATGCTATAACAAGAATATTCAGGTCCAGGTAGCATTTCAACCTAACCACTATCTACGCTGATATTTCCACTACAAAATCAAACGATAGGGTCACACCTAACACATTAAACGAATCGGAACTAATTTCGAGTTGTAGCAACAGTTTCAATATGAGGTTTCCTTATTAGCTTAGCATAAATTATCATAATTAATTTTATTATACACCTTCAGTATGAATTTCAGCTGGACTAAAACACGCGCACTAACGTAATCACTGTATTGCGACGTAAACTTGACTTTCAACATTAACGTAAGAGTTGTAATGAATTTTGGACTTTCCGTTGTACAGCGTAAGTTACGAGCATTTTAGAATACGTTTTTAAATTACGTTATTTTAATAACTGTCATGGTCCTGATGCCATAGTTCATGTGACTGGATGTAGTTCCACATGAATTTATTATTTACTTCGCTTTTCCAACCACCATATTACAAAGGTCATTTTTCGTTGCTTTGTATCACGGTCTGAAATTAATAAGTCAAGTTTATATCGCAATTCATGATGTCACTAACAATCAAATAGTGAATGTATTAATGTGCGGTTGATAGAACCCTTGATATTTTAGCAACAATATTGGTGGATTTTGTGGTTTGGTTGAAATACAGCTTGAAGCAAAATGAAAACTAAAACTTTATAGTAGTTTAAGATGATTTCATGAGGGCCAATTTAGTGACATGTATCGCGTTGTACTTAAATTGTATCAAAATATTAATAATAGCTCTGGAACAGGTAATATAAATCTGTACCTCAGTTGCGGACGTAATGTGACAATTCAGGTATTAAACCGTAATTCGATTCGTAATATGTGTCACAATATGTGTGAAATATACAAATTTGAGTCATAGTACTGATTTCAAAAAAGCAGTATTAACGAAGGTTATGGTAAGTTTGCTACACTGCCTGGACCAGAATGATTACTAATATTCCATGGTGCACAGTGGATTTGGAGTTCAGAATGTGGTTACCATTGCGAATTCTGACTATAAAGACGTCAGAATGTGCTCAAGAAGTCTACGCCACTAAGAGGGCGCCCATTAATTACGTGGGGTGAAAAGGGGTGGGGGGGGGCAAATCCGGTGAAATCTCACGTAGCATTTGAAACTCCTGAAGGGCAGTATAGATAAAAAAAGAAAAAAAGATCCACAAACGACGAGGATACCGACTTTAGGGGGAGGGGGGGGGGTTCCCGGAAGTAGGAGAGCTAAAAAAAAAGGATCTAAGAAAAACTACAAGGTCGGTAGTAGGGTTGGGGAAGTCCCGTTAAAATCTCAAGTCATTTTAATGGGAGATCTCACTACGGGAGAGGTGGGGGGTTAGGGATTATGTAAAAACATCTTACGTAATTAATGGACGCCCCCTAAGTGAGTAATGTTTGTAACCGTGTCTTTTGGCGTGCGTTACATCTTTGTTACCTACATCCCGGCTTTGACGAACGCTTTTCATTGAAGACTAAAGGCCAAGGAAGCGGATGACCAAATTTTCAACCCTAAAGGAGAATTTTTTCTGCTGGTCGTACTCTGAATAGTAACATAAAATTTTATACCATAACACACTTTCAAGCGGACGAAGTCGCGGGTAACTGCAAGTACATCATATATCATTAAAGTACCTTTGTGATACGAATAAAACAATGTTCCACTTGGAAATATAAAAGGTGGTGATTTTATTGACCGTGTACGAGTCGCGTCTGCTTGGCGCTTCTGCAGAATAAGTGGCAAAATTACATTCGATATATATGGCTTTTTAAATTTACTGAAATACATCGTATACCATTAAAGTACACTTGTGATACGAATAAAACAAGGTTCCACTTGAAAATTTAAAAGGTGGTGATTTTATTGACCGTGTAGGAGTTGCGTCATCATTAAAGTACTTTTGTGATACGAATAAAACATGGTTCCACGTGGGAATTTAGAATGTGGTTATTTTATTGACCGTTTATGAGTTGCGTCTTGAATCTGTATTTCAAATGCGCGGGCTCTTACCACTTACTTTTCCTATACCAAATCGTCTATGCCTGGTAATTCGTTTGCAGACCATCAACAATAATCAAAGTTAACAACAGTTTATTTATACTACCGAGTGTTACAAAAAAATGTATACACACTTTTAAAGGTCATAGAGAGTTTGTTTTCACGCTTGAGAGGATGAAATTTGGTACAAACGTAGCGTGATGTTTGCTCAATAGGTGGCACCAATTTAGGGCCGTGACGCGGGCAGTGGTGCTTAACTGATATCAACATGGCGGAAGTATGGTTGAACTTTGAAGAGCGTAAGCAATTGTTGAAGTGGTACTGGAAATTTAAGAATGTGGCTGCTGTCCAGAGACAGTGGAGACGTGAGTTTGGTACAGATCCAGCTACACGGTTAACAATTACCCGTATACGTGACAAATTCGAGCTGCATGGAACAGTGTGTGATGTACACAAAGGCCGATCAGGGCGACCTCGCACAGCTACGAGTGACGAGTCCTCGGCTGCGGTGCTGGAACGCTTTCAGCAGTCGCCATAAAAATCTACAAGGCAATGTGCGCGTGAGAGTGGTGTAAGTCATGCCAGCGTGCTACGCATTCTGAAGAAAGGCAAGTTTCAAGTGTACATTCCCAGACTGGTGCAACAGTTAAACGACGACGACTCAGATCGTAGGTTACAATTTTGTGAATGGTTTCGGGACATGGTTAACAATGTTCCGGGATTTGTGGGGAATGTGGTTTGGTCAGATGAAGCACAGTTCAAGCTCAATGGAACTGTCAACAGACACAATTGTGTGTACTGGGCTGACAATAATCCCCACATCACAGTGGAAACGGCTGTGAATTTGCCTGGTGTAAATGTGTGGTGCGGATTGACTCATAGGGGACTCATTGGTCCTTTCCGTATTTAAGGTACTTTAACCGTTGAACTTTATCTGAGAATGCTTAACGATTCAGTTTTACCTGCCATTCATGAACTGTACGGTAATGAGAGGATTTATTATCAACAAGAAGGCGCCCCTGCGCACTACCATAGGGATGTAAGAGCATACCTTGATCTACATTTTCCAGAGGATTGGATAGGACGCAGGGGTCCAATCGAGTTTCCTGCGCGTTCTCCAGATCTAACACCGTTGGACTTTTACTTATGGGGATCAGTGAAAGACCAGGTGTACAGAAGAAAACCAGATAACCTGAACGTACTTTGGGATGAGATTAGAGCAGTGTGCGCAGATATCCCACTGGAAACTTTAGCGGTAGTTACCGAATCAGTCGCAACCCGTGTTCAGAAATGCATTATTGCAGAAGGCCATCACTTTGAACTCTTAACATAAACATTTACCCCAGAGAGTATATTGGAAACTTCAAACAGACTTATAATCTTACTTTCAGGCTAATAAACATTTTGTATGAAAACGTTTCCGTATGTTTTTTCTTCTCCTGAAGTGTGTATACATTTTTCTGTAACACTCGGTACTATCAAGAAGGAAGCCTTACACAAATATACCCACAAAAGGTGTTAAAATATTTAAAAATAACGATTTGAAAGAAGCCTTTCTCTACCTTTGGTAGCTTCCCACGACGGCAGAAGAGGAAGCCGGAGTCTCGACCTGAATTGGGCGGCACATCCTCTTTGATAGCTATGGTGTCATCAGACAGGAAATACTGCAACTCCAACTTGTGAATAATGCCATGTTCGCTGTCGCGGTCATCCCAGTAGCCGTAGAAGCGCAGTACCTTGCGGTCCAATTCTAGGAAAGGGCCTCTCGTGTCCACCGTGCGGTTAGGTTTCTTCGGCATATGGATGTCTTCCTGGAGGTAAGAAGTCAGTGATCATTCCAGAGTTCGTCCTCGCAGAAGTATGGCGCAGCAAAATAAATATTCCGTCTAACAAGTTCAGTCGTCTCAGATGCCAATTAAATTTTAGCATCTGAATACAAACGAAAATAAATTCAAACAATTGTCTCAGTTTTAATGTTGCAACACAACCTAAAACACTTTCAAAATTTCATTCTTTGTTGGGAATGATTCGCGATATTTCATATCCTCCCGTTCTACTACTTCTGAAATATCTACTTTCCTTTAGGCTCACTTCTGAAATGTGTTAAGAGTGCGAAGTTCGCGTGTATTCAAGTACAAATGAAATTCTTTTTGCTTTAATCCGATTATATGATAACACACTTAGTTAGTGTTTAGCATGTACTCACTTTCGACCTCTCGCTGGTGTAGGGGTCGATGGGTGTGGCAATAGGGTCGGAGACAGAGACTCCCAGACGGTTGAGAAAGACCCTGGTGAAAGTGTCGCAGTTTGTGATCTTGAAAACACGTCCATAGATCTCCACTTGACGGCCGATGTTGAAGTCAAGAATGTCGTAGAATTCATCGGATCGAGGAGGCGGGTAAGGTATTCGCTGTCGCCTAATAAGAGTTCCTGCAACAGATAACCGCAGTCCATTTATTACCACAAGAACATCTATAAGTTATATTAATTAGAAGTAACCATCGGTACAGAGCCTAAGGAATATTTTCACGTTAATACCCAACATGCAGATGGTCCAATTCTTTTAAAATTAATCAAAGGATCTAGCATTCAGACAACTTATTAACAAGTTTGATTTGTATGTCAATTATATGTTCGGATGTGAAATACAGTACTTAAAAGTTACCTGTAACACAAGAAGAAACTCCGTGGTTAAAGCGTCTGATACGAGTTCAAAAATTTCCCGGTCTCAACGGGAGTAGATGCTATACACCGGTCGGCGCCATCAAAGGGATTCTAGGCCCCTAATTACCATAAATCATCAACCCCTGTCATCAAGCTGTCAAAAAGGCCATTAATCATCGGGACCACCCACGTCACAGCGGACGCAGGTGTGCGCGCTCTAGTCATAAATCTGTCTTAATGGGAATAATATGTAAATGAGGCCACGTGCCACGCAGGTGTGCGCCTCTGCCACGTGCCACGCAGGTGTGACCTCAAGTCGCCGTGAGCTGCAGACTGGTTATGTTAATTAGTTTTCAGCCCCTCCCGGTCGACGCGGCGTCAGTTTGCAGCCATGTCTCGTCTAGTGATGTTGTTCTCCTCTATGTACCAACTCAACGCTGGTTACTCGAAACGTTTGACGATAGGGTTATCGTCCAAACACGAGTTTGAACCTGTTGTAGTTCTGGAAAAAGTGGGACACAATAAAATTGTTATAACATATGACAAATGGAACGTCCTGATCCAGGAATTGGACGTAGTGTCCGAGTTATTCAACGCCGGCACCGAGAGTATCCCACTTGGTGGGCACACCGTCTCCTACCGAACGATTGCCGGGGTGATGACCGTTTGTTTCCACCCTAATGACGATCGTGCCAGTGGTGTCTTCTTCGGCCAGTCTACTTGGAGGAACTTCGTCGACGCGCAGCCGGCCGTGACCAACGCCTTGACCGTCAAGCAGAAGTGGGGCTACTTGGTGGCACGATATTATACTGAATTTGTGGACATTCTAGCTAATAAAGTGCTACGAGACTTCAATATGGCTACAGTGCAAAAACTGATTGACATGCACATTAATAATGTTCGTGTAGCTCAAGTGACATACAGTTCATCATTGGATTATGCGCAATTAAGACTTGAACTCATTGTGTATAAAAATTTGTTAGGATCTGATGATGTAAATAATATTGTAATTAAGAATTATGAACCCGGATATGATGTTTGTGGACCTTATTAACTACATGTATGTGAAAGTGTTTAAATAAATAACACATTTTTTTATTTTATTTCTTATTTTTTTTATTTCACCCACCATTGGGCAATTAAAAATACATTTTCAACAGCGTATATAGCGTTACAAAATAAATGTCCTTTACAAAGATTTATCAAATTATTTTTCTTGAGTTCATGTAGAGGCGGGCATCCTAAATCTTCTATATTGTAGCAGACTTTCTTGCGAATAATCTTCTGAAACCAACGAGCCTTCTCCCGTCCTTTAACGTAAATATTGGAGTCATCTTCATTTGTGATTGCATGTAGAATAGTACATAGTTTGCTAAAGGTTATACCAGCAGCAGTCCAAGGTATTCCATGGTAATTATTTGTCAGCCATTTGACTGTTGGCTCATTACCTCCCTGTGATGGTGAATTTACAGAGATGCAATGGGTGGCGATAATGTTGTCTGATTGCACTACACAGACGGCAACTTCTTTGAAGATAAACGCTCCTTGTCTCGTCTTGAATCCTTGCGCGTCCAGGAAGATGGTCGGCATGATACTGGGTGGCAATGATGAGCGCTATCTGGTTTTATGCGAGCTTACGCACAACACTTGTTAGCAGTACGTATTCCACAATACGGTCATGAAGGATTAGACAGTATGCGGCGGTGTAGGCTGGAAAATTGTCAGTTCTATCAAACTCCATACGAATATCTACAGGCCCTGTTTTTACCGACTCATTTTGATGTGAACAGTCGATTACGGCGATAGGAGCAGTAGCGACAAAATCTTCACGGTTTATTAGCGGTGAAGGATGCTCCCGTTCGTAGTAAGTTTGTTGGAATCTTGCATACATATCGTACAATACTGTAGTGCGATTTTTCTTAAAATCCAAATTCATGTTCTCGTAGGGGTACGCCACATCATTTAGAAACACTTTGACGTTGGCAAGATTGCAGTTGTCAAATATAGCTGCACTTAATGCTTCATTTCGTTTCCTGTTTGTTTGAAATCCCAGAACAACGAACCTAGGTTTTTCCAGTTGTGTTGATGTTTTCAAAGACCAAATTTGAGTTTTGCTTTTAGGAAGTAGCGGGTACTCCAGCAAATCCCAGCTTCTGAAATTAATTCTAAGTGGCTTCCCACTGGCCACAATCTTAAGCAACGCAAGTTTTTCTCTCTCACTTACTTGTAAATGAGGCACCACCCATGCTAGTTTACTGATGGCGAATTTACTTTTCTGGGGGTTTGGATTGGCTTGTACATATGAATTTGTATCGTCCCTAGATCGAATAAGTATTAGTTCTTGTTTTACATTTGCAAGTATCCTTTTAACGTCTTCACAAAAAACTCAAGAGCATAATCACCGGAATACATACATCAAAGTAACCATTTCCAAGATCGCGTTGCCCTCATCCTGAGTTTTCCAACAGACCAATTTGTTGAGGACCAGCGGAAATAAGAATCTTTATTGTGCTTGTGACACCTACATTTCTATTTCGGTCTATTTCAACTCCATTAATTTCTAACCGAATTTCCTCAAATAGGAACGCAAACGCATTGGATGTAACAATTGAATTTGTAGCCCCAGTTCCCTCTGACTTAACAAATCTTCCTTCAATATGCAAGAAACTTTCCCCTGGCATTGTATATGTATCCTGGTTCTGAATATTGCCGACTCAAGACTGAACTGTTACCGGACAAGCAGAGTGTCTCAGACATGTGTTACCCCGACTACGGTTCATGCAAGACTGATGTTATGCATTCTGATGCAGGAATTTTAAACATAACATGTCCACATATGTGCGTACCGAATTCCTGGTGTCGTTGCATATTGTACTGTATTCTGTTACCTGCAAAGTATCGCTGCAATTCCAATGGCGGAGGTAAGTCACCAAAACTATCGAAATATTTCACTACACCATCCTTGTACTTGATGTACGCAACCCAGTGCGTCCCAGCATTTTCAGCACTGTCCAAGTTCACAATTCCACACTCACGTTCACTCATTTTTTGAGGTAATGCATCGCGCATGAAGACACCACGAAAATGAGGTATACGCAAACGCTTTACAAGTCTACGTATATCGTCATCGGTCAACGCCTGATCGGACTTTTTTTAAAAATCCAGATCCATCTTTCCGGTATGGCTTTAAATACAGACCTTTACCCCTTATTGCAATTGCCTCCATGGTTTCGTTGTGTCGTTTCTGTTCAGTCAACTGCTTTTTTGCTTCTTTAGCAGCTTTGACGGCTCTGGCAATGGCTGAGGTTCCGCCGGCAAGAGCTCCAGCAGCCGACAATCCGGCAAAAATAGGGATTAAGGGGAGGATTCCACCCTTCTTCGTCTTCTTTTTCTTTTTTAATCCCTGCACCCAACTTTAGCTTGGCACACATAGCGCCGTTAACTAGTAACGCGGGCCACCCGCACGCAGAGAGCCAGTAGTTGCTCCGCCATTATGGAGCAGCTATTTTGGAGTGTATTGTCGTTAGACATTTACTCCTTCCTAGTTTGATGGTTGTGTATGGCCTAGATGTTGGTCGGTCCTTGTGGTTGGCTGGTTGTTAACCTTTAATGGCGCCGGCCGCGGAAAATGCCTGCCATGATGGGTGGGTATTCATGTGGTCAAGGGCGCTTCTCTGGAGGAGAGTTGCCTGACCAGTTCTTCCAGGAGAGTGAGGAGAGCAGCAAATCTGTCCTCCCTTTGACCTGTGTCTTGAATGCGGTCACAGCATGTGCTGTTTCCGCGACAGGTCGCCCCTCCTGGAGGCGGTGGTTATTCGTGGCTTGTCACTGGTGGTCGTGACGTCTTCTTCTTCTTTCTTCTCGGCGCGGCTGTCTGCTGCGGGATGGCCTCCGCAGCAGAAGCGCTGGTCTGCTGCCGGTTCTTGGCAGGCTGCGAGTGCGGCACTTGGCGCCACTGAGGGAGCTTCATGGCTTGCTCCTTCCAAGCTCTGCAGCCTCGGTAGGACGCGGCGTGCTTGGAGCCGCAGTTGCAGCAGACTGGGTCGTCGCGGTCGCGTTTGCAGTCCGCTAATCGATGGCCGCCCCCGCAACGAATGCACCTAGCTTGGTTGGCACATTCGCTGGCACAGTGCCAGAAGTTTTGACACTTGAAGCACTGTACCAGTTTGCGGGAAGGCGACTTGGTTTTGGGCTTCCGCACTGTCTGCACAGAGGCATCCGTCTGCACAGGGGCATCCGTCTGCACAGGGGCATCCAGTGCGGTCGTCACTCCGTTCGGATAGTGGCTTGTGCAGGAGGTGGTCCCTTCCGGGAGGGACTTCACCACTGCGCAAAAGTCCCGGCAGGTGGAAGTGTGGATCATCACACCATCGTCCACTGGCCAACAGAAGATCGGTAGCTCCGCGACCCTTTGCAGGTGAGCTAGCAGGCCGCAAAGGTTGCCGCTGAAGCGGATCAGGATTGGGCTTGCAGGCCCCTCAACAGCTCGGGCGGCGGCTGGTCGCGGCGCCGGCGGTTCTTGTTCAGGAGTCTCTGGCGGCGGCTTCCCGCCTACTTTCCTCTTCTTGGCGGCCGCAGTCTTCGTGTTGGCTGCGTCTGACGACATGATTGGTGCACCTGGGCTTGACAAGTGCTGTCGTATCAGACGTTCGCTGGCGGCTCAATATGACGTCCGCAATGGCACGATGTTACTCGGCCGGAGTCTCGGCAGCTAATGGCCACCCGTTCACCGAACTTTGCATCTTTGGCTTTCATTCTGATTGAAGCCTTCTCCGCGAGTATGCGGTCTGCATTACGCCTGTTAGCACCCTGTGCATACGCAATGTTATGCTCCTTGCATGCTGCATCTAGTGGATTGATCCCCGTCTGGCCGAGTTGCAGACGTTTTTTCCAGTTTCGTCCCGGGTCCACAGAACTGGTAAGTTGGAATGTGTGCCTCAAATGGCATTTTGTCGACGAGCTTGTTTAAGAAGCACGGCCCTTCTTCTTCAACCTTCCGTGTAGGAGGCATTGTTATCGACTGAATGATTTTACGTATTCGCGCGTCTATATATACCCCGCGCGGCAATGAAACCTTGTCAAAATGCGATTCGTCAAGCAGCAAGCAACATTACCCGTGAGTAATGCAGATGTTGCCGGCACCAAGCGGAAGAAGAACGGACCTCTGTTCCCTGAGACAGTGAGAGCGATAGTTTGTGGACCGTCAAACTGTGGTAAAACCAATCTTGTGCTGTCCCTGCTGGAACACCCCAAATGGGCTTAGATTGAAAATGTATATTTGTTTTCAAAATCGTTGTACCAGCCAAAGTACCAGTTGCTAGGTGAAATACTGAAACCCATTAAAGAAATTAAGTATTTACATTTAGCGATAATCAGAATGTGCCTCCACCTAGTGAAGCGCTACCAAATTCAGTGTTTGTGTTTGACGATGTCTCGTGTGAGAAGCAAAATAATATACGAGATTACTTTTGTATGGGGAGACATAGGTCAGTAGACTCTTTCTACTGTGCCAGACATACAGCCGTATACCTAAACAGCTGGTGAGAGACAACGCCAACTTGATTGTACTCTTTATACAGGACGACATGAATCTCGAACACATTTATAATGACCACGTGAACACAGATATGCCGTTCAGCGAGTTTAAGCAGTTATTGACAAAGACTGTGACATGTATCAAGGACGGTACCGCAATGGGTTGATTTATGTTTAAATAAATAGCCAAGCACACTAGGTACTATCATCATTGCGCCATGGACAGTTTGGGAGAACTTCGACGACACAGAGCAGGGAGTTTTGGTGTACCCACCTCAACACATACTTCTTACAAAAGGACGGTAATTTGGATTGCCAAGGTAGAATACTCAAACATGTAGCTGACCCCATCGAATCCGATGATGTTGCATCCAAACAATACATTGACAAGGCAGCTACCACTGCGGCAATGCTTCTGAGGAATTACAATCGACAGTAGTTACCATGTTTAAACTATTGCAGTAACTGGATTTGATTGAAGATCGTGCATACATTCTAGAGACTGGTCTTAATATTACGAAATTCCCGTCAATGGTGTAATCCTCTCAGAAGCCAAACCGGGCAGGGTTGATGTAATACTGAATTGGATTAAAACTGCAAGGATAAACTTTGTGAAGCAAGGTGATCATCTTATTTTTCTCCAAATGCTCAACCCCACAAACCATTTACAGCAACATTAACTATCAAGTATAAATAGTACAATAAACTCTCGTAAGCTTCATTCGATGCTTAATCAATGGATACGTCAACAACTAAACGTGGCATCATAAAGGCCCGAAATGCTATTCGACGCAAGTTACTCGAATTGAAGACTGGACAGATCGACTCTGAGAAATTTTCCAAAGATTCTTTAAGACCTGTGACGGATACAATAGAAAATGTTTTTTTACCTCCGCGACATCAGCAGCAGCAGCAACCTCCAGGTACGATCAAAGATTTCTTGGAAGTCACTCAATCGAAGTGAAAGAGATTATGATTCGGTGTACGGTGTCCGGAACAAAAAATGATTCGCTAATGATTGGAAATACTCCTATGATTATAGATGGAGATGTTATACGGATTGATGGAAATGAATATGAAAGAACTCAAGGCTTAATAGAACTGTTGTTCTTAAAAAAACCAAAACATTTACCAACATGGACTTGAAAATTATTATGAAATACTAGACACCACGATGCCCACAGAGTGAAATTTATTCCATCTGGAAAAGTTTTGAAAAATACAACCACTAAGTATAAAAACATAATCTCTAAACTTGACAATCAGTCGGGTTCTGGTCTTCTTCCATGAAGGAATATGTGTATTGGGATGATCCGAATGAGCTCATTGAAAGATTGAAATTACTTACCGCATCAACATCAGCAGGACACACTGCACACTCCAACGAAATTTTTTCGGTGATTGAAGAACTTCGTGAGAGAGACATCATCGAGTAACATGGATCAAATTGTAGCTGAACTCCATAGACCGGCTAGAAGGAATTTCCCAAGACGCCGGGTAATAATCAAAGGTCTTGACGACCTATGGCAAGCTGATATTGTAGAAATGATCCGTATTCTCGTAAACAGTGGCTACAAGTATATCTTGATGGTGATTGATACTTATTCAAAGTTTGCATGGGCTCTACACCTCAAGAACAAAACGGCTAGTATGGTCGTCGACGCTATGAAGAAAATACTTAATGGTGATCGTGTTCCTAAAAATTTACAGACTGACAACGGAAAAGAGTTTTATAATTCAAAGTTTAAATCGCTCATGACAAGTTATGATATTAATCACTACTCAACATATACTCATCTTAAAGCATCAATAGTTGAGCGACTCAATAGACTATCAAGAATGCAATGTGGCAAGAATTCAGCAGACGTGGTTCACATCGGGATGGAACTTCTTCCTCATTAATGACAATTACAATAACAAGTGGCACCGCACCATCAAGATGAAACCGTGTGATGTTAAAGACAATTCACTTCTTTCAACAGTGTACAGCCATATTAAGATTACTACTACAGCAAAATTCAAAGTTGGTGACCATGTCAGAATCAGTAGATTTAAAGAGAGGTTTGAGAAAGGCTACTTGCCCAACTGGTCACGCGAAGTGTTTTACCATCAGTAAAGTGAAATTAACAACCTGTAACTTACAAGTACATTTTTGGTTGAACGAGTGATAAAGAGAAGGAAAATATGATCTTGGTGAAGTGGTTGGGTTTTGATAAATCGCATAACACATGGATTCATAAAAAGATTTATTCAAATTATAACAAAATTGTACATGTCATTTTTCTGTAATAAATAATTTTTTTACAATTGTGTTTTTTTTCAATTATTTATACTGAGCACACTTGTACACTTATTCTACTTTTCATTGACTAGATACATTGAACAATATTTTTTTTCTCGGGCTATGATTTTATACAAAACATTAGTGCACTGCAAAAAATATATTTTTTTAATAAAAGTTTGTACAGCATTGGGAAAAAAATATTTACATGTCTTTGCAGCAACCTAAGCAGTGCACTGTACATATTTACAAACTAGAAACACGGATAAACGGTATATTTACAAAAACAAACATTCACACATTATTTACAGACTTGTGCCCCCACGGGAGGGTCTCTATCCCGTCGGGGAAATATACCGCTTATCGTCCGTTCTAGACAGACCCAGTTTTGGATATTTGAACAGTATTTACAACAACGTGCAGAGTTGATGCGATCCTTTGCTGCAGATGGTACCTGGGTGTTTCCCCATGGAGGCAATTTATGTAATCCTCCATCTGCAGCTTTCGAGTGACTGAGCCAGCCAAACCTTTAGCCCGTCTAGAGGTCTGTCTGTCTCGAGCCGGAATGCATACATTTTTGCCCTTAACCCCGCAAACTCCGCAATCAGGGTACCATTCGCTTCGTCCTTCATAACACCGACAACCTTTTCATTGTGGGACTCTATCCCATAACGGTTGCCGGTGCTATACCCAGACGTGTCGAACTCCTCCCTGTTGCGTCGCATCACTTCATATGGATCGCAGTTCCGCACCAAGTAGATGAAGCTGTCTGTATCCATATATAGCAATTTAGGGCTTCTAAACTGAGGAATGGCAAATTCATAATGAAATCTGTACATCCTCAGTTTAGACAGGTCAAGAATGCACATTCCGACATACACGGGTTTATTAAAAACTATCCTAGCTTTCGCCATCTCCACGGCCACAAAGTTCTTGTTGAAAACTGTTACTTGCTTAAAGTGTGGTGAAGCTATGTGTTTGCGGGCACCGCGGCGGCCCACCCAACCTGTACACAATTTCACGTCGCGGTGTTTTCGAATGTTCTCCATAGTCTTGCCGAAAATTGAATTGTTCATCAGTTTTAAAAATCTCTCTCGAAATCTGTTTTGGCGTCACGGCGAGAACGTATTGAGAGATATGTATTCTTTCAACCACGGTGACTGATTGAAAGATATTACCCGGTGTATTTCGGTCACCTGCAGCCCCAAGCCTACACATTGCTGGAGGACTCGGTAATGGAGAACATACCGTACCTTGTTCTCCAGTGTGGTCATCAGCTTGGGGAGGGTAGAACCTTCTGGGGCTTTGTGGTCTGGACATGGCGGCAGGTCTGCTAAAACGTCGTGTTTATCCTGAGGAATCGTAAGGTCTACCTCCAATACGAACCCCCTAGGTGAGTCAGCTGCAACGCTCATGAAATCTATGCTAGCAATCTCTTTAGCCGAAAGCCATTGAAACCCACCAGAGGGTAGATACTCCGACATGGCCCAGCCGTAAAGATTGTTTACGTCGAAGTACATTATAAAATCTTCAGACGCCTCGCGGTTGTACTCCGGCATGTACCGGTTATTTGCCTTCGCATACCTGTGGACGCACTGGCAAATACCTCCGCGAATACCTCGTTCGAAAAAGAGCAGCATGTCGATATCCGTCAGAAGGTCCAGTTCGACACGCGTGCTCCTTAACATAGCCTGCCACGAAAGGCCTGGGGATGTGAAATAGTGGGCGGGGTCCAGGGTGTACTTCCCCAAACATACACTCCTAAATTTCTCAAACAGATCTGCAAGTAACCGCACATCTGTGTCCATGTACAGACTTGCATATTCGCCCAAAGTCTTGATCTGGAAGGTCCGCCACACCTTTGTCGCGTGTTCGTAATCTTCATCAGAAATGTGTGACTCCGACAACGAACTGTAGAATTTTGATTTTGGAGGAAGCGTGGCCTCGGTGAGCTTATCCCACGAATCCATGTATTCGTAAGGGAAGACACCTTTCCGTTTAACTAATTGGAACTTCTCGGGGTCGGTGAAATGAGCACTAGTAATGCCCATGTCGCCGTCCTCAAGGGTTCCAACCAGTTTTCTAATGGGAGCTGCATGAACCGGTATGAGTCCAGAAACCTTAACGTGATTGAAGTGTATTCAATCTTTTTCGAAAAAGAAATATAACGTTCTGTGTTGATGGGAAGCACGTCCATTCCTTCGGAATCGAGTTTTGATAATGCCATTACAATGAAATGAGCATCATACCCAGAAAGATTGTGAAAAGAAAATGGGTATGTACTTTTTAGTCTTATACTGCAAATTGCAATCATTATGTGCAGCCCCCCTAAATTTACCTGTGATATGACAATGATCGCGGACCTTAACGGTCCGCGGTTCAATGTCTTTCTCCGCAGATGTGGCATACCGTAGCATCAGCAAACATTGCTTCTTGCTCATCTGTCATTACAAGAGGGAAGTCACTTCTTGTAAATTTTATCAACTTTCTTGGCAAGTTTCCACGAGTTCGTCAACAAGCCATTTTTCGGGATTTTTTCCCGTGAAGGAGTTGAACGCGACAGACTAGGTACGGGTGGGACAAACGACCTGGTATGCGTTAGCGAAAGGGAGATGTTTCTGGACAAAAGTAGTGTGAGAGGCGTTGGGTGGAGGACTGCAAGAATCATAAGGTTGCAATAAACTTTCAAAGTCCCCGTAAACGACGACGGGTACCGCTGCTGGTGCACCAAATCCTTAAACTTTAAGGTTTTATCGTCGTCGCCGGGTAAATTCACTCTTACAGGATCAACCCTTGCTCAGTCAATCTCGTGGCGGTCCAAGAGATCTTTGGCGTCCGAAATGTTGCAGACATCTGTCACAAATAAAAATAGCATGATCATAATTAGTTAAAGAAGAACGAATAAGCCGTGGCAAGTCGTGAATTCCAACAGCAATGGAATTTTTCCCACTGTCGTCGGTAATCATCAACATGTTTATGTGGTTACCGCGTTTGTCTGCAGTGTGATGGAGGGCCCCCGGAAACTACATGTTTACCTTTAACTACATCAGACCGAAAACATTTACGGAATAGTCTGGATTTTGCCTCTCGAATTTAGAAATGTCAGAGTTTTACCGGAAACACAATACCTAAAAAAATCGGAACGGTTGTTGGTGAAGGCTTCCATATAATTACTGACTAGGTACGCATGTTGTTTCGGCGCCTTTACTTTAGCTGCAAGAAGTGTCCATAAAAAGCAGTACTCGTCATTCTTGTTTTAACATTGATGATCGGCCTGCTGTCTACAGATATCAAGTGGCGGAGGAACATAGGAAGACCCCCGATAGAAAGGTTGAAAATTAGAAATGCTAATGTCGAGGGATTCTATCCTATCGAGAGTTTGCCACTTATCCTTTCTTGAAACTCACACAGTTTTACTCTGAGCTCCGACTTCACATATTTTTCATACCAATCCGACAGGCACATACGCACAAAAGCACATACGGGCGGTTTCTAAAATAATTTCCTTGTGTATTTATATGTGTTAATCAGTCCAACCTGCACCTTTACAGATGTGGAGGACCGATTATCCACAATTTCGCGAAGTTTACCGGCAACAAGTTTAAAGCAAGCATCAATTAAATTCAATTGATTCAATGAAATTTTGAGAATTTGAAATTTGTCCCGGAATAAATTCTATTTTTAAATGCACTAAGCCTGTCTTCGAGGATTAAGCGCCATACTGCTGACTCACCCATCGTTGCTGCCTGATCATGACTGCGTGATGGCGTCCCTGCACCGACGATCGGCCCGGGCGAAGCACTGGCATACTGTCGTCTGGGCCCCGGTGATGGGTCGGCATACTGTCGACTTGGGCAGGACGATGGGCTGGTGAACTGGCGGCTTGACCCGGCCGATGGGCTGGTGAAGTGGCGGCTGGACCCGGGCGATGGGCTGGGGGACACGGCTGTTGCTGCTGCTGTGGCGGGCGGTAGGCTAGGTCCAACTGTGGCTGACGTCTCCCACGGTCGCCATATTGGTGACGGAACTGCCTCGTCGGCCGGGCGTCCGACCGCCCCCTCTGAAACATAAAAAAAGAAGAAAAATGTTTTAGTATCATGAAAAACATAATTTTGTAAGCATAAAATAATATAGGTAAATTACTGATGTACTGGACTTACCGATATTCGAGTGTGCTGGTGGTTGCGGAAGAACCCATTGTGGTGGTGGAGTTGGCGGCATGCTATGTGGTGGTGACATGCTCTGCGGCTCATCCACGTCAATATTTGGGAGCATGCTCCATTGTGAGCAATATCCAGGGCTGATATTGGCTCTTTTTGGGGTACTTAATTACTGAGAAGAATTACCCTTACGCTTCTCTGGGCGTAAAAATAATCTATAGATAAATACATACTCAAATGAAAAAGGTCGCTGCAGGAAATATCCAAATCACCTGCGAACAAATAAATTAATAATATAGACTACTCCTTCAGCACTATACATTTTCATAAATCTAGTTACGTTAAAAAAATTATCATTACCGAAATCATCCAGGCTCGTGAACGAGAAATCATCAAAGTCTGAAGCAGAAAAAACCTCATCAGTATATGTGAAAGAAATTAAAACAGCCAGAAAACAAGTTAAATAACAATAATTTACTTACCAATATCGCTGAAGAAGCTCATTCCTCCAAGATCCTCAGACGACATTGCGATGATCGTTGTGTTCAGCTCGGCGACTCAGAGAAAACTGGATAACACAAGGGAGATCTCAGCCCTTTATATACACGCTTGGAATCTCCCTGGCGTGGGAACACACGCTTTGCGGCATTAATCTCCCGAGACTACATTTCTCGGGGTTGAAAAAATGTTTTAGATTTATATACACGCTTGGTGTGGGAAAACGGCGCCCGAGGGGTGGAACGCAATCGTAAAATACCGTGAAGGTTGAATAATGTCCTCCGGGTGCCACATTCAAGCACGCAGATGCTGCGCGGCGGTGTATTTATGAGGTGTCACGGCTGATGAATAGGTACCGCCTCCCTGGGCCTGCGCGGTCGGCCAGATGTGGCGTACCGGTTTATTTATGATGGCTCGCGGCTGATGAATAGATACCGCCTCCCTGTGCCTGCGCGGTCGGCCAGATGCGGCGCGGTGGGGCCTACTCAGCTAAAATGTTAAATTCGGTATCTTCTGAACCAGTTCTCCGAATTAAATGAAATAAATGCTATTATAAAAGTGCGAAAATTTAGATACTAATCGATACGTCACACCCCTAGTATTGAACCGATAAAAAGAAAAAGTAAAAATTATACCTCATTTCGAGCGTAATCAATTGAATTTGAGGTTTAGTACTCTGACCGCGTAGAAAAATAAATAATAAAGCCATTTAGACGAATTATGACCCGAACCAACGTGGCACGTGGCCTTATTTACATATTATTCCCATTAAGACTAGAGCGCACACCTGCGTCCCGCTGCGACGTGGCTGGTCCTGATGATTAATGGCCTTTTTGATAGCTTGATGACAGGGGTTGATGATTTATGGTAATTAGGGGCCTAGAATCCTTTTGATGGCGCCGACCGGTGTATAGCATCTACTAACGGGGATTTTTATAAGCCCTTTACCCAAAATTCAGCTCTGGCACAGCTAGCTTTATAATCTGAAGTATCCGTGGTTCGGATTCCACGTTGAACAGTAGGTCTATACTAGGGCTAACAAACCTAGTTGTAACACGGATGTGTGCGAATTCAATCCAAACGAAGATTTAACGTGGTCCTAATTTGGCCAAACGAACATACATACATACACATAAGTAGTAGACAAAAGCATACGTGGGATAATCTCTGTTGAAATAACTTCGGTTTGTGAAAGTGAATTTAATTAGATCCTAGCTTTGTACCTACGTGCGGAACGGAAATGAACAACTACTGGAAGAGTTGGAAATATTTATTAGAAAATAAGGGTATTTGTAACTGCGCTAGGAGGTATAAACCCATTCATCTCCCCACAGATGGAAAGTCCTGCTTTTCGCTCCGGGGACCCTTAAGAGTTTTTCTCCAAGTGAAACAGGATCGTGAACATTCTAGAACAACTTGACTATTGATGGAAGCTATTGGTAATCGAATTTATTTAAATCGATCGAGGTGTGTGATTTTTTTATTTTTAATTCTTATCGGCTCGCCGACGCCAAGGTCAGAAGAGCCGAAAAGATATTGTTGCAAGTAGTGAGAAAAACTTTTGTGATAAAGAAGTCAGAGGATTGGAATAAATTACCAAGGGTAATAACACAGTGAACGAATTTAAAATGTATGTTTGTAAAGGACAAAAGTAGTGGGCGGGTAATATACAGTCATAGAACTTAAGATAAACATTGATAATAAAACGGAAAATGGGTCTGTATGCACTCTGTAGCAATTAAATTAAATCAGTGAAGTCTATAGTCAAACCGTGATTTCCACGCTGTTCAAAACACTATGCTACTGATTTAATTTAATTTGATGATGGACCAAGGGCGTATCCAGGATCAGAACTAGAGGCAGGGCCGGATTAAGACAGCGCGGAGCCCGTAGCAAATGTGAAGAGGGGGCTCCTGGTTTTCGCCGATGGGGGGAATTGTAGAGACAAAAAAAGACATAAAAAGGTCGCCCACCTAGCCTGGCCTGACGGGGAGGCTCCTGAGAGTCCTGGGCGCGGGGGCCTCCTAGGAGGCGCGAGGCCCGCTAGAAGGCGCGAGGCCCGCTAGAAGGCGCGAGGGCCGTAGCGTTTGTTAACTCTTACTACGTGGCTATTCCGGCAAGGGGGGGGGGGCAAGATTTGAAGTAGGGAGGCTGGACAACTCAAATTGGTTTCGAGGAAGTGGGGTTGGGTACTGAAATATGACGATTTCTTACAAAATGAAACTCAAACTTATTGAGGAAACTATTTTTATTATTGATTAATATAGTAATCCAACTACTTAATCTAAGGACCTACTATGCAGTTAATTAAGATCGTAACCCAGTTATAAATTTTTATGTAAACATTAATCGTCTCGGATTCTCATAAATTTTTTTAATAACTTTGTTTCTCAACATCTCACGGTGTTCTTTCACGAAATTTCGATGCACACTCATTAGGCATTCAATCGTTCCAAAAGTGCTCCTGAGCCAGTTCTTCACTCGTCGAAGCAACTTAATTCTTCTTCTAGAGGGAGGAGGGGAGGACCAATCCCTGATGAGAATTTCTGTACTCTCCTATGTCCGAGAAATTATTCATTTTTATCTTAAGCTCTTAAATCCTTTGAGTGCAATTTCCCAACCCAAACAGTTTCGTCTTGTAATACAACCTTATTGTTTCGGCTATGACCTAAAAATAGTTTAAAGAGCCCTAAGCATACATAAAATCAACAGCAAATCGTTTTAGAAGTATTTTTCATTAGTCTAAGAATAAGAAAGCATGTTATGAGGAAAGGTTTAATCTACGAAACGTTTTTAAAGGGAATTATCTTTTTTATCAGCCTTTTGGCTACATTCATTTTCAGAGGTGGAAAATAAAATTACAATTAAAATAAAGTCTGACACTTAAGGTACAGAAAATTTCGTTAAAGAGATACTACGAAGCTAAGTATAAATTAACCAGGTGGGAGGAGTTAAAGCACAATCAGCTTTTTCAAGAAAGAAACCTTAATATTCAAGTTATAGTAATGATTAATAGCTCAAAATGTTCAGAATAAAGAGATACACAATACATGAAAAAATACAGTCAATGGCTAAAAAAGAAGTAGGTTTTTACACATAAAAATAGAAATTTAAGGAGTGCAAAATTTTAAAATTTGCAGAATTACCTTTCTGACAGCAAGGGAAGTACATACAAATCAAAGAGTAATTTTACTGAGTACATAGAGCTGTCTTGAGTTTTTGATTTTAGTAATATTCAGGCCTTAGGTAGCGTGCACAAACTACGTGGCTCGGATCAGGGAAGGGGGGTTGACTGGAAGGCTACGTGGGGGGGAGGGGGGGTTCTGAGCCAAGCCACGTAGCTTTCCTTTCGTAACATTTTTCACACTTAAAATGAGGAACAGAACTCACAACAGCATGTGAATATTTATTTCCCTCAGTTAATTATCTCCATATGTAATTTACGATAGTCTGACAAGAGAAAACAGTACAAAATGCCTTCTGGAATCAAAAGGGATAAATGCTACGTGCTACGTGGGGGGGGGGGGGGTTAGAGGCAAAAGCCACGTAGGGAGGGGGGGGTTCACAGGAGGCCAAATTGTAGCTACGTGGTTTATGCACGCTCCCTTAAAAGTAAATTTAAAATTTATGTCTTGATGGCTTGGTTAACGTCAGGGGAAAAATCAATACTTGAATCGCTAAATGAAACATCATAAAGGGAGCGGTAGGAAGGAGCTACTGTGGCGATTAAATAACATAACCATCAGATATGAAATAAAATTTCTTTAAGTTGAAACTTGTCTAGATCGATAGGAGTAATACTTTTGGAAATATTTAATATCGAAGTTTGGGAAAAATTGCGTCATACAAGAAAAATTTGGTTTTCACTATGAAATACAACAAGGACAGTATTGTATGTCAAAAGTTGAGGAATCTTTTTGTAGAATCATTCGATATTAGAATCAGATCACAAGCATAAGAATTACAGGAGTAATGATAAATTCTTGACCTTTTCAACTTTAAGATTTTTTTATCTCTAAAACTACAACACCTAGAAGAAACTCTCTCATAACATAAAATAACATTTATGTGTCAATCTACCACATATCAAAATTTCATAGCGATCAGAGCAAATACAAGGTTGCCCCTTGTCAGTCCAAAGTCGACTCAGACGTCATTTTTGGTAAACGTAAATAAAAGCAAGGGCCGACACAAATCATTGTTTGAGCGGACGTTGTTCAGTGAGGACGGGTGTGTTGGACGCGTAGCGATGTTGCAAAGCTATGAGTAGTAGCGCAACAACGGTGCCGTCAACGTGATGGACATATGTAATCGTAGGCTTCCGCGGCCAGAGTCAACTGATTCTTGGCTATCCGGGGGGCGCCGCGTCATGTTTCTTAAAACCGACGTTTCGACCCTCATTCTGGGATCTTCTTCCAGGGCAGAACTGCGTCTTCGGTCAGTGAGCGGTCTCGATTTATAGCGGAGGTCCGCGTCCGTCTAGATGGTTCGATTTGCCCGGCCAATCAAAGGTCCGAGCCATCACGTGGTCCGTTGGCCTGGTGGGGCACGGCGCGGTCTGGTGGGGGGTGACACGTGACATGCTCTCTCCGCACCAGAGGGAGCCAGGCGTCGTGTAATTTGAGCCCGTTGTCATCGTTAATATTATTTGGGCGTTTAGCGATTTCTAACGCCTCCTTTACTCTCCTTGGCCACCACTTATCCTCGCGCACTATAAGTGTAGTGTTGTCGAAATCTATTGCATGATTGGTTTCGGATGCATGACGTGCTATGGCGGATTTATCAATGTTATTAGATTTGTAGTTTCGAATATGCTCGCGCAGCCTGTCCCTTATAGTGCGCCCTGTCTCTCCTATGTACATACGACCACAGCTGCACGGAATCTCATAGACCCCGGCAACCTGTAGTGGAGGCAGTCTGTCTTTAACTTTGACGAGCTGGGCGCTGACTTTGCTGTGCGCTTTGTAGACAGGTTTTATGTCAACTTTTTTGAACAGCTTCCCGATTATGTCAGTAACGCCACTTATGTAGGGTAAAACTACTACTTTGCGTTCCTGAGAGGTGGCTTGATTAGATGTTGAATTAGCGTCTTTCTCTGTCATGGCTGCATGCAAAGCCCGTCTAATACAATGATTGCGATAGCCGTTGGACTTGAATGTATGTTGCAGCGCCTCCAACTCCGTCGTCAAACTAATTGCGTCACACACTTTCGTCGCTCTTGTATACAAGGTCGTGAGGACGCCTCTTTTTGTCGCTGGGTGGTGGTGCGATGCGGCGTGTAGATATCTATTTGTGTGTGTCGGCTTCCGATATACTGAGTGTCCAAGGTTTCCGTCGTCACGTTTCGTTACTAACACGTCTAGGAACGGCAGCTGTCCTCGTTCCTCCGTTTCCATTGTGAATTTAATTTTTGGATGTGCTTTATTTATATAATCCAGGAATTTGTCAAGGGCACTTCGTCCATGGGGCCACACCACAAATGTGTCGTCGACATAGCTTAACCACAGACGCGGTTTGAGGGACGTGTTATCCAAAATTTCCGTCTCCAGCGCCTCCATAAAGATGTCTGCTGCTATCGGCGATATCGGTGAGCCCATGGCCGCTCCTTCCACTTGGGCGTATAATTTCCCGTCATACTGGAAGAACGTTGATTTGAGACAAAACTCGGCCAGGTCCGCCCATTCTTCTGAGATGTTAAGGGCCGATAGGTTGTTGCGTATTATTGTCACTGCTTCTTCCACAGGTACGTTGGTGTAGAGCGCCACAACATCGAAGCTCACTAGAATGTCAGTTTCTTCGATTTTGAGTGAAGATATGATATCTACGAAGTGTGAGCTGTTTCTGACGGTCGAAGCGATGCTTTCTGACAAGGGTTTTAGTTTATCGGCGACATAGCGGGCTAGTGGATGAGTCGGAGAGTTAATTGCGCTGACGATCGGCCGTAAAGGTATTTCCGGCTTATGTATTTTTGGCAAGCCATAGAACCGAGGAGTAGCGGTGTTGTTTCTCTTCAGTCTAGCCTTGTTTTCTTGTTCGATTTCTGAAGAGTTATTGACAAGAGATGCCACTTCAGACCTCAGTTTACGTAGAGGGTTCCTGGGGGTCGAAACGTCGGTTTTAAGAAACATGACGCGGCGCCACCCGGATAGCCAAGAATCAGTGATGGACATAGTTTTCATCACTATCTAGAGCAGGGGTGGCCAACCCGCGACCCGCCTTGAACATTTTTCCTGCCCGCGAGATTCATCACACTTTTCCAAATATATTTATTTTCTAATGGCCAAAGTAATTATAACCAATGTAATGAAAAAAATACATTATTTGTTGATCCATATGTATAAACCCAGAGGTTTTACTTGTGAAATTTATACATTTGTTTGCGGTTGGGATAGAGGACAGGCGAGCGAGCAAAATTAAGCAACGTTATGAGAGCCACAACCTGTAAGTAGAACACGAGTCAGCGATTCGGCAATTGTCAGGCGCCAAAAAGAGAACGCAAGCTTGCATTATGACCGAATGCAGTTAGGTGATGGCAGGGTTTGCCCTCTCCAAAGAGCTGGAGTGGAGTGGGGGTTGTCATAGTAAACCCCTGAGCATAGTTAGCTAGGTCTGTCTGTCTGTCGTTCGAGCTGATTGTCGCATTGTGCAGCCGGGAGTCGACGAAGAAGCCACCATGCTCCGGCCTGGGAACGGAGCCATTGCAGCCCAAGAGATGTTCCACGGCAATGCAGAAGGTAAGCTCTGCTGAGAAAGAGTTGGATATGGAAGCGGATAGGGTTAGTTAGGCAGAATTTCCAATGTATTACAATAGTCCTGTCGTGTTTGGGTTAAGGGTACCCATGTTGCATGTGTCCACGCTGTCCCTCCTCGTTCCCATAATGTTGGTGGTGGTTAGAAAGGCGCCACTGCACCAGTTTTATCAGTTTCAGACAGTAATAGTAATAGTATATATTATTCACAGCTGTTTCCCCTTTTGTGTAAACATATGTACGGTATCATGCCTTCAGAACCTGATGTAAATAAATACGTAAATATACAGCAATGATTAGAACTGATTTCCAAGTAATAATCCCATCAAAAGACTCATATCTGAACAGTCGTCGATTTTCATATAGACGCTTATCCATGCCTCCCTATGGCAATCTGTCCTTGTCTTACCTCTCGGCTGGACAGAGTGACTTCGAGGGTAATCCCCAACGGGATGGCAGTCAGGTCACTACACATATAATAAAAAATTAACTGTCGAAATTATGAGAAAAAATTAACTTTTATTTTAAAATAATATTCTTGCGAATATATGGCAGATATTTCCTGTTTTATTTATGAGTTTACAGTTATGAGTTCGCAGAATAATTAAATTATATTCTGCTAACTAATGATGCGCGCATCTTGTAACATGTAATATAACAGGTTTATGTTTCACACTTAAGAGACTTAATCTAAATCTAATATGGGGTTATATAATTTTATATGCGGCCCGCGGAGTTATGATGCTTTTCCAAAGTGGCCCTCAAGATCATTTGGGTTGGCCATCCCTGATCTAGAGGGTATAATCAGTCCGTCAGTTGGTTGGTTTTATTGTTAAATAAGAAACCATACATACACTCCAACAAACAAGAAATATTTAATAAACAAGGAGCAGTAATGCCGCAGCATTTATGATACACTCCGCGCTTTTGTAGATACTCAGCGAACACAACCACTCTCTCTCAGCGCGACTTAAACTCTTCCTTTGGCCGCGGCCGCGGACCAAAAATTATAGCAACTTCAAACTACCCAATGACAATACAATTATTAATAGTCTGTGGAATTCGTGAGCGTGTGGATGTATACAAATTACATTAACCATTGATTTATTAAGAACTAATATTTACAACAACAACAAAAAATCATTTACTACATTTACTATACAGTTGGGGTGGTAGCATACATATATCCTGATCTGAGTTTTCCATGTTTTTCCCGAATCACTCAATGCTGGGATGATGGTTCCTCACATAAGCGCATGGGCGCCTCCTGCCATATCCTGTATATTCCTTCCAAACTATTACCCTTTCGGATAGGTGCAATGCGCCCTCCGCTACACACTTTTAGTGAATCGCGGAGTAATAATAATAATATATTTTACAAGGATTGGATGGAAGTTGCTCACCATGTGAGAATGTTTAACCTGTAATAATTTAAATTCTGGATCGAAGTCTGATGCTTTTCTGAATACTCTAGTACATAGTAATGTAAAAGAACTTTCCTGACAGTAATTAATTTTTAAAATCCATCTAGAAGTCTACTATGTATTTATTTTGGACATACCGTTAACTGTTGGGGTGAAACAATGGTTTGGTGATCATAAACTAGAACTATAAGGTACCTGGCACGGTTACAGATCAGTGAGATTGCTAGAAAGCATAATCCATGCAAGCACCTTCTTTCGAAATGACGACTTCTCGAGCCGTTTGTTCTTTACAAGCATAAGTCATTCTCCTGAGCTACAACATCTCATCACGCGCTTTGAGATTCAACCAGTAATCACCAACGAACGACACGTCACACCGTAGCTTCAATCTTCAAGAAACCATGGGCTGCCAACTATCCACATCTGTTCCAGTTGCCCGCCGCCTCCCTCAGCTGTAGCCGGGAAAATCATCGCGGCCTGCCGGACTCAAAGGCGAATCGACAATGCGACCGATGTTCAACTGCCCGATCCCCAACGCGGTCTTTGACGGTAACATCACTGCTGCATGCCTCTCCACGGCGCGGCGGCCAAATATTAGCTGCCCATACACACACACATTTGCGCGCGAGTAAGTTCGCCAAACATTTACGCGCGGATATTCTCACGACGAGCCTATACTTGTCAGAGACCATACACAGGAACATCAGTTCCACACATTTGTCGTTCAGCTGGCTCGCCGCGCTCAAATTGTTGTGTTTATATGGTACTGGTCTACGGGTTTATCCGTCATGATTTCCTGGCTCGCGGCTCACTGGGAATTCCAAAACATCGCGAGCCAAGTGTAGTGAGGTTATGTAACAAGCGACGTGACAATATTGAAAAGAATCATGTTTTTAAGTTCCACAAAAAACAATATATTTATTCGTGCAGCAGCTTATATTAGAGCTGTAAAAAAGAAAAAGAAAAAACCGGACAGTATGAAAAAAGTGGTTGCAGGAAGATTATAACACGATCATATACTGCTGCTTGTACTATTTGAAAAGCATTTTCTTCGATTTCTTCAGTATTCCATAAATGCACAGATACATCTTCCCCTTCATAATTTGGGCTTCCTATATTGCTGATACTGTCCAAATGGTTCGTACTGATTTCTCATAAACAGTAGTAGGTCGTAGTAATATCGTAAATTAGTTTTGTAGATATTGTCTTCGCCTATTCCACCTCTTGTCGAATTTTCATTTTTTATATATTTTTTATATATTTTATTTAGTACTCCGCAAAGAGTGGATTTTCTTTTCTTATTAATGCACTGTCAACTTGTATATTATATTTCTCACAAACCTCTATCAATGCACTATATCCTAATTTTTTTTAAACTTCTGTTCGCATACTGTTTTGATTTCACCTTTCACAATGGAGTATGTTACTGATATGTCACAATTAAATGAGCTATAAATTCTCTGCTCATCTTACTTAACTTGTTAGACACTAACCAAGTCTTATGTGCCGCGAGTAAATTGTTAAGTGAGATATCTGTGTGTATGGTTACCGTCGCGCTTGCTCGCCACGTTCAAATACGTAATGATTGTTCTTTGGCTTGTGATGCGGCTGGTCGTTAGACAATTAACACACACATTTTATCGTCTATATGGATCGCCACGGAATTGCTGGCACACAAATGTGTGTGTGTATGCCTAGCTATTAAGTAACGCCGCAATTACTACAACATTAGACGCTCATTCGCCGTGTGTAGAGTAGACTACATCACCAAGTGTTTTCATTTCTGTCCACTGACTTGTGGCAGAAATAATTTAACATTGCTTAGTAGCTTCCAAGTAAGGCCTATCCTACCCCATGTGTGTGTAGTGTTTATTGGGTCTTGCCGGGAGACATATTTTTTCTATCATGTCGACACATCCTTCCTGTAATAATATGATATTTTGGGCGTAGCACTTTTATAATCTCCTTCCATAAATAGTCTACTTTTAGCGATTCATTTCTCTTCAATCTACCGCGAAAACGACGGTAATTTTTTTCAATCCACGCGATTTACGAACGGTACCAGGTGTCCAGGTTTTATTAACGAACAATGTTTGATGTAGTCAAAAATGTAAACATTTCAAAGATCCTCGTTCATCTCTGCTGATGATTTACTTCCGCTTGCGATCTTATATAAGTGATTTTCAGTAACTCTGCTTCATTTTCATATATTATATTTCTTGTATTTGTGCATGTGTCGTGTGAAGTCGACGGAAATAATGGTACTTTGTAAAATTAAGTTTCATATTTTTGTACCATTTATTTTTTGTTTTGAGTGAGATATTAGGTTCCATCATAAGTCTACCTCATAGATATTTCATATTGTACGTCAATGCTCCCATAAGCACGCTACATAAACTGCTGACTGACGAATCAGCGATACCAACTTAACCGACTTCTATTGTGAACAGTTCTCGGGTTTTTTTCTTACAGCAGTGATCAACTCTAAGATTCTTAGGTACGATTTTTCGATTTTTTTCCTGTTCTCTTGTTTTGGTTTTAATTCTTTTGCTGGCATTGCGTGTTTTTAACTATATTTTTTTTCTTTTATTGATTTTGACCTATCACTAAATTATGAAGCCAGCTGATTTCGTTCCTACTGTTCACGCTGAACCAACTCTTGTCAGCTGATGCGTCGACTACTCCGATAGCCGACACGGAGAGTAGCTCCACTGTTACGATTTCCGTTGAACAGTCACCTGCCAGTAGTACACCAACTGTTGCGCCTGTTCCATAAGATAGTAAACCGACATCAAAAAATTGGGGGGGGGGGGGCAAGGAACAGGAAGGAATTCGACCTTAGCGTTTTTGAAGAAAGCTTTCTTGCATTCGCCTGGAGTGATTTGGGCAAACCATGGAAAACCAAATCTGGATGACCAGACAGGGATTCGAACCTGTTTCCTCCAGAATATGAGGCTAGAGTGTTATCCGCTAACACGCCACGCTAGGTTCTGCTCAAGTCTTCCAATGAATCTCAATCCAGTTCCTTTACCCAACATAATATGTCACTATTTAAGTATATTGACAATTATTGTGTATAAACTGAGGATCCTCTGAATTAAAAACTTGAAAGATATAACACCATAAAACTAAATTCTTGTTAAACTAAAAATTAATTGACTTGTCTTCTAATATTACACTTCCCACCAGTTTGGCCATTTGCTTTAAAGCGCAGCGATACTGAACCGGGAAGGTACAACTTCTGTGCTGGCGTACTGGCCGTCCTGGTTATCGATTTTAGGTTTCCTGCCATTACTTAGGTAATGCGTCTTGTAAATCATATATTTCCCTTTTTCACTTAACAGCAAGAATACTTATCAGTTATCATACAGAACACAGGTCGTGTTTTCACAAAAATATGGCGAAATTTTAGCTCATTTGAATAATTGCCTTTGACGGTGTCTGAAGATATGGGTATTAAATACCCTCCGTAAAGCATCCGAATTACGGCCATTGGGTACTTTAGAACTCAGAAAAAACGTTTTCGGTCACGTCAGAAGAAAAAAATCGCACAGAGAAATCGAGTATCTCTGAACCAATGTTGCAGTCGCGTACTTTCTAATTCAGAATCAGATCTGATTTATATAGGGATTGTAATTTAGTCACATAAAGCTTGGAAAATTAATTAACACCTAAATCGGTTTTTATATCTGTTTTATCCGGAAGTTCGTCCATTATATATTTCTTTGGGTCACAGGTGCAAGAACTTTGAACTATACGTTTTGGTGGAAGGGGATTTTGAGATGAATGATGATAAGGTCAGGAAAAAAAAGAAGAGATGGAATATTGCTTCAAATCATTGAATAGTGAAAAATATATTGGAATTTTTTTATTAAACAGCGAGAAATTTCGATCAATCTACAAAACTTACAAGTTTAACAACATTTCCGATCTAATTACGATTATCAAAGAAGTACAGGAAGCCTGTGATTACTATTTAGACTCAATCCTTTGGATAGTTAATTTGTGTGATGGAGGAGCATATTCATGGTTTGTGATAACACATCGAAACATCTAAAGAAAGTAGAAGAGTTGAAGATGGGAGCCAAAGTTTTTAGAAATTATAGGACTTTGTCTGTCGCAAAACTATTTATTATTTTCATATTTCATTGAAAATGTGTTTTAATAGCGGGTTAACGATAGCTACCAGGCTGATTTCTTCACGTAATAGTAGTAAAACGAGCAGTTCCCACAAACTATTTTGCTTTCACTTAATAATGACAGAAATTTCGTGCAGTGGCCTAGCTTCTAACAGGAGAACTACAGCTTAACGTAGAATTCAATCCAAGGAGCCTCCTAACGTACTTCATATTAATAAAGTAAAACATTGCCATAGGTTAAAGTCAATTTAAGGTCCGTAAAAGTTTCAACAAATTCCCGTAGTCAAACAGAAAACCTTTCTGCCTTCAGTCAACCACCTTAATCACTTAAGTCAAAAAACAACTGCTCGCTAATTGTAATATAATTCTAATGTTACATTTTGGCGTATGGAATTATATCTCAGGAAACAGATTACAATTTGTTTACACAGTTCATTCGTAATTATTACCTGTGTAGGTTCATAACATACTGAAGTCACGGGAAACGTACTAATATCGTGTGGAACTCCCTTTCGCCCGCCAAAGTACAGCAACCCGACATGCCACTGACTCAATATGTCGTCAGAAGTCACCTAAAGAAATATTCAGTCATGCTTCCTCTACAGCCGTCTGTAATTGCTGTGCACGAACTAACTTTCCGATCATGTCCCAGATATGTTCTATAGGATTCATGTTTAATGGTCTAGGATGCAAAATTGTCCAGAATGTTCCTCAAACCAATCGTGAATGAGGCGTGGTGACATAGTACATTGTTGTTTTGGAACTTGAATGGGTTCGAATGATTTCCCAGCAGCTGACCATAGCCATTCCAGCCATTGGTTAGTTCAGTTTGACCAGAGGTCCCAAACCATGTCACGTAAAACAGCCCATACCAGGACGGAGCCACTAACAGCTTGCATAATGCCTTCCTCACAAACTGGATCCATGACGTGGGATCCGCAAAACTTTCGAACCCTGCCATCATCCCTTACCAACTGAAATTGTGACTCACCTAACCATGAAACCTTTCCAGTCATTAGTATCAAACGATATGTTCACTAGCCCAGGAGAGATACCGCCGAAAGCGTTCAGTTGGCAGAAGAACTTGCGGGTCTTCTGCTGTCATATCCAATCAACGACTGCATTTTCCGTACTATCGTATTTGTTGTAGTCACACAGAGACATCTTTCTTTGACACAATGTATGAACACTGAAACCTTGAAGCAGAAGTTGCTGATCTTGAAGTAGCCGTGGTCGCCCACTGCCTTGTCCAAGAGAGAGGGCAATTACATATTCACGGTACATTTTTGACACAGTGGCAATGCCGCATGTTAAGGGGGCATCCTCAAATTACGTGAGGTGTTTTTCCGGATTTCTGGACCCCCCCTCCCCCCTGGTGAGATTTCGTGAGATCTGGCCGGACCCCCCCCCCCCCCTCAGGTGAGATCTGGTCTGTTAGAACCTCCCCTACAAATCGCCCTGGAAACTTTTGTAGACCTTTTTTTAGGTCACACCCTAACTTTTTTTGACGAAATACCCTCCTAAAATCGATTTTGGCGTAAATTGTAGACCAGACCTTTTTTTTTGGCTCTACTGTCCCCAAATTTTTCGCAAAATCTCACGTGAGATTTCCGTAGACCGCCCCTCCCCTCCCCCCTGGTGAGATCTGGTAAGATTTCGCCGGACCCTCCCCTCCCCTATTTCACCTCACGTAATTAATGGATGTCCCCTTAAAGAGGGAGCGGGGAGGGGGGCGGGGGAGCAAACCGGGGTGCTGGCCCTGGGTAGAAACTTCAGGAGGGTGGCAATATCATGCCTAAAGAGGCGGTAAATGTCAAATTCGTGTGGCGGTTACCTCTTTTTTTTTAGCTCTTTTGCCACGAGCAACCTTCAGGGTGAGAGGAAAAATCAAATAATACCTCTGTAGTGCCCAGGGCGCCAAATGTTTGAAGAGGTGGTATTCTGCACCGGTTCGGGAAATTCTTAGATCTGCCACTGACTGTGGAATGATGAATGTTGAATACACAAAAAATTCCCAAAATAAAATCTTGCATGCACCTAGCACCATCTACGATTGCGCTTTTAAAGTGTGTTAGTTCATGTTGTGTGGCTATAAATACCAAACATAAGAGTACAAATGGAAGCACCGTTACAGTACGGCACTTTTTCGTAACACACACGGTGCTGCCGCCATCTGGATATCTGCATGTATCTATCCCATGACTTTTGACACTTCAGTGTATAAATTTGTGTATAACGATATCGTCACTGTAGGGAAAAAAGCGCAGTTTTCTAAAATATTGAAAACAAAATTCTTACTCTCTCTCTCTTTTTGCTTCTGGTTTTATGCGACGTCATTAGCGACATGGCCTTTTGGAAGGAACCATCCTGGCATTACCCTTGAGTGATTTTGGGGAACCTGGAAAAACAAAAATCTGTATGGTTGGACGGGAATTGGAACCCGCATCCTTCAGAATGCGAGGCGTACGGCTCATCCACCACGCTTGGTAAGACGCTCCCGAGTCAAGGTATCTTCTGAGAATTGTTTTTAAATCTAATTAAGATTTTGACAAAAATGTAAAATGTAAAGAATATATAAACATTTAAGATCTCCAACACTTTGTTGTTGAAAGTCTATAATTTCATTTTAGTTTCTTATACCCACAACTTACATAATCTATATAAGACTTGGGATATAGTTACTTTTTAAACTTATAAAATATTTACAACAGTTTCAAAAACATATCACAATACATTAATGTTACAATGCATCATTGGGAACTATCTCTTTTCATCCGAACTGTTATCGGACTAGATTAATAATAACAATATTAATTATGTCGTCTGGACATATTATTCAAGGTTCGGCAAACTAATGAACGAAGGGAATGTGCCGACGCATACGCGCCCAAGATCGAATCAGTGACGAAATTCTTCCTACTTGCTATTTATCAGAATATATTAATATAGATATTAACAATTAGCCTGCCACTTTGTCCGTTTGAAATTGAGTTATAGTATATGAGTTTTGGTTACTGCTCACAGTACGGCCAGCAGAAAAATTTCTGAATATATTATTAATTGCTTCCTTTTCTTTTACTCTTCAAGGAAAAGAGTACCACAAAGCAGGTAAATAAGTAACAAAGATGTAATGCGCGCCGAAAAATATGGTTACCCCCATTATTCACTTAGCATTTAGCAACAACAGGAATCTCGAGACGATTCTGATGTCACTATAGTTCTGCATGGCGCTCACCTTCTTCACTCAAAATCCACTATGCATAATGGAATATAAGTCGTCATTCTGGTCCAGGCTGCATTTCAAGCAAACCGTATCACGGTTACGCACATTACTCACTTAGTGACAATAGATGTCTCGAGCCGATGCTGACGTCATTATAGTCAGAAACCGGCGTGGCAGTCACCTTCATTCGAAATCCACTATAAACCATGGAATATTAGTAGTCATTCTAGTACAGAATGCATTTCAACCTAGCCACAACCTTCGCTAATACAGCTCCTTGAAAATCAGTACGTGTACCGCCTGCGGAAGAGCACATTTAAGATAGTGACACGAGATCACAGTAAGACTTGTGGACATGGCAATAATATGACACCACGTTTCTCGTACTAATAAACATTTATTCATGAAACAATGAGGGTGAAAGATTGTAAAATCTTCTCTAACCTAACCCTCAGAATGACAACTATCACCCCTCCCTCCCCGGCAAATAGGGATATTTGTCGAACTTTCTAAAAAGTTTGGCTATTTTTTACTGGCGAGAGTTTGCTACACATGTTTCAATTTGTGTAACTCGAATTGCTGTATGGGTAAATTGATCTCAACCATATCAGGCAATACCTGGAACAGTGCTAGTTTTAAATAAATTCCGTTGTCGAGTCTATTTATAATTATTGTTGTTGTGTACCTTCTTTTTATATGTATACTTTTATTATTAGTCTATTATTGCTCCACGATTCACTAAAAGTGGGTGGCATTGCACATATCTACAGGGTTACTACAAAAGAATCATTCACTTTCAAAACCCGATTATTTCCAAAGTATTATACTTACAAATATGATTGCTATATGAAAATAACCACAAAATCTCCAAGTATTATGCTCTCTCTACAAATGTTCTATGTGTGCCCCCTTGATCACGACGCACGTCTAGGCGGTAGCACAATTTAATCCACACATTTTGTAGCGTGATCGCGTCAATGTTCATCAATGCATCACTGATCCGTTTCTTCAGCTCTTCTATCGTTTTTGATAGTGGGGTAACGTAAACAATGTCCTTAATGTCCCCAAAGGAAGAAGTCACACGGCGTTAAACCCGGCGACCTGGGAGACCAAGGTAAGAAAGTGAGGTCGTCATCACCAACACGGCCAATCCAGCGATGCGGGAGTTCATGGTTCAGGTAAGCACGAACATCGGTCTTATTGGTAGACAAAATCCGTGAAATCTTCAGCTTGCTCGGTTCGTTAAATTCTTTCGATAACGCACTTAACTTTCCCTCACACTTTCTACTGTTTCGTCTAACACTTGTGGTCGACCGGTGCTTTTACCTTTATATAAACAACCATTGTCCTTGAATTGGCGATACCACCGCAAAATGCTTTGCTTACAAGGTTGTTCTTTTCCGTACTGCCTTCTGAAAGAATGTTTGCACTTCTATGACAGACGAACATTTCGCATATTCTAGGACGCAGAGATTCTTTTCTCGATTCGCCTCCATTTCGGGAGAGACTGAACTGAATTCGTTACGAATACAGAACGCCGCCTGGTATACAAACTTGAACCAGTGCTGCCACGCCTCCTGGTGTACGAACCTGGATATTTTTGTGGTTATTTTCATACATCAATCATATCTGTAAGCAACCTTTGAATAAATCGGGTTTTGAAAATGAATGATTCTTTTGTAGTAACCCTGTATTATGGTCATAAAGCCATGATTCCTAACGAAAATGTAGTTCTAATCCTGCATAATACTTTTCTCTGTTGGGCGCTGCCTGATAGCACATTCAGGTTCCAATTTATGAAGTCTCGTTGAAAAAGAATGAGGAAAATCGCTGGCTGAAATATTTGATAATTTCCTTGTTATGCAGGACCTTGGAATTGCTATTCGTTTTAGTCATCGTGAACGCAGATACGTTCACACGTTACTTCACTAAATTCCACATCAAGAAATTTAAATCAAGACATCAAAACAGATCAGTTTTATGGGTCGCATACTTTTAGTTTCAAAACTTTTACACCATAATTACGGAATTTTATTTCATTCATTTTGTTAATCAAATAGTGCGATGTAGAACATTTTTCTGATATGAGAGCATTCTTAAATCTAAATCCACAAGGAGTAATTTTTAATGTGGAAAATATATTAATTTAAAATTATATCATAATAGTTTCATCGCTTCGCTAACAATTACCATTCTAAATATATTTCACAAGAAGTCGCTTCTGAGAAGTTTGTTATAATGCCTGTCAGAAAATCTGTGGGTGCTCATCATTCGAAAAGGGACATAATTCTGGTAAAGAAGATTATATTCACTCAGCTTATAAGAGCTAATTCTACTAAAGCCATCGCTATCATCCAGGCTCTTATTTACGCAAGAAGATGCTCACCATCCATTTGGTGTCCTTCGCTCATCAGTCAATATTCTCGGACACATACCGCAGTAAAGTCCAACAAACCGTTGAAATAAATCAAAGCGGGTCCATTGTTAATTACATTTGGGTACCTTCACACTCACGAATCAAACTTATGAGCACGTCGATGGGTTAGCGCGAAGGCATATACAGGTAGTTCGTTCAAAGCATAACCCCAGGCAACAACACTTGGCTTATCAGGCAACAATGGTCAACGATGAATACCACCAATGGGACAGAACTAGGACCAATCGAAACTATACAGAGGAGCAGTGGCGTAGCTGGGGGAGGGGGGGGGCGGTGGGGGTGGTCCACCCCGGGGTGTCACCCTTTTTGGGGTGACACCCTCATTTCGAAAATAATGTGATACAAAAAAAAATGTTTGACTTCATTTATCCTTTGGTGCCGAAAACACGTATACATTTTATTGTTTGAATATTTGTTTTTAAGTTGATCTAGTGCTTTTTAAATGCGATCCAGGAGGCTGTGCTCTTTCTTTACAGTATAGTATAATTGTTGGCAACACCGTGCGCTTAAACAAAGAGAGCATCGCTCTATAGCTCCATGGAGGAAGGAATATATGGAGACGAGATAACGCTAAATCCGTGAAACCTCGTGAAAAAATTGCGCTTGCGCGGCGGATATCGTTTTGTACCGATGAGACCCCATCAGGGCCGGATTAAAACAGCATTTGCTAACTCCTGCTACGTTTTTAATTTGAGTCTGGAATTGCTTCTACTTGGACCAAGCCACTTCTGTTAACTTTCCTCTCGATATCTCTTGATCATGTAAATATCAACGTTGTGAAGTCATTTAAAAACGGTCTATGTTAACGTTTCAATAACAAATGATTGGGTAGCTTTCGACTTTTTAAAATTTATAGCGAAATCTTATGGTCGCCCTATAGTTACACTGGCGGAAATTAAAATCTCAGTACATATAAAGGAATGATAGAATTTTAGGTAACTTTGAAGATATGTCCAGAGCCATACCCAGAATAAATGATAACAAATGGAAATGGATCAGGCTAAGTTTATTACCCTTAGATACAGTTGTCAGTGATAAATGCGCCCAACTTGAGCAGCAATACATTCGTGGACCCTTCCCGGCACTGAACCAATAAGTGTTCGGATGTCTTCTTGGGTATGTCTCTCTACGCCTGCATGTCTTTTGCAGTCAGTTTTTGCACAGTTTTTTTTTTTTTTTTTTTTTGCAGCCAGCCAGCCTGATGAGCTTTTCCATATAATTAGACACACCACAGGACGGACATGACATTCACAGACACAACACTTAAACATCCATGCCCGCGGCCGGACTCGAACCGGCGACCTTCGGCACGCGTAGCTAGCACTCTAGCCCCACGCTACCTTTTTTTTTTTTTTTTATCTCTTGATGATGAAAATTAATTTAATTTTAAAGTATATTTGTTCACTCACTTGCAAAATGTATCATCCTTGGAGGGGATCGAATACACGACCTTTGGATTAGAAGTCGAACGCGCTAACCCTTTTTTTTTTTAAATAACTACTTTTTATATATATATATATTATAGTTGAAGCACTACATTTAGGTAATTTTGGAAGGTCTCCTTGTAATTCTTTAGTTTTTTGATATTGTTGTGGTTTTCTATGATTTTATACTTAAATTCGTCTAGGGTAGGTTTTTTTTCGGTTAGAGCAAATTGTAGGTATTGGCCAAGTATCCAAATTGTGCTGTTCCTTTTAGGCTCCGGGTATGGCCACAGTTGAGGTTTTAATAAGTATTCTAATTCAATATTGTTTGGGCTCGTTCTGTTTACGGTTGCGATTTTTGTCTTTACCCATTTCCATATATTTATTCTTTCACCGCAATCAGCCGGTGTTGTATTGTATCATTTAAATTGCATTCTGGGCATAGAGGTGTTGGGCTGAGGTGAATTTTGTTTAATTTTTCTCTTGTTCTTATTTTTTCGGTTACCACTAGATACCAAAGTGACCTAGTTTTTAGGTCTAGAGTTCTGTTGTGTATGTTTAGCCAAATTTTTCCCCATTCGAGTCGTGGGTGCTTGGATTCTATTTCGCTGTGCTTGCAATTGTTCATTAAAGCTTTGTAGACCTCTTTCGTTTTTCCGTTTATGTCTCCGATGTAACTCTTTTCAATATAGTACTTTCGTACGTGTTGTAAAATTTTGTTGATATAGCTTACATCAACGGGTGCCACTGTGCTGGGTGGCTTTAATGACGAAAAAAGGGTTTTCGTAAGGCTGCTACATTGGTTCTCAAGTATTACCTCTGTGCTTGCTAAGAAGATGGCCGTACATTTTTTCTGGACGTCTACAACTCCGAGTCCTCCCTTGTTGCAAGGCAAGGGGCAGGTGCTAAAAGGTACTTTAAATACATTTCCCCTCCAGATGTACCAGCATATAGCTGCTTCGATTCTGGATGCTATGTTGCGGTACCGGTAGTATGCTTGCCGTATAATATATCTTGCTTAATATATAGGTGTTGACCAGTCTCACCTTCTGCAACAAGCTGAGGGCTCTTGTTGTGTTTTCTCGCAGCAAGGCTCTTATTGTGTTGAGATTTGCCTTCCAGTTGGCTGCCACCATTCCGTTTGGGTTTGTTGTTAAGTCAATTCCAAGGACCTTACATTTTGTCGTGGTTTGTATCCATTTGTTTCCGATTCTTGCTTTCTTTTTACCTAGCAATAATATTTTGGATTTGTCTTTGTTTAGTTTGGCTCCGCTTACTTCAGAGTATAGTTGAATTATGTTGCGAGCTTCTGTTATTTCCTCTCCGTTGTTGATTATTATGCTTACATCATCAGCGTAGGCTCGGCATACAAATTTGTTGCCAAAAATTGTTAATCCAGGCAGTCTGTGGTGAAGCTGTTGAAGAAGTGGCTCTATAGATATGCAGAATAAGGTCATTGACAGCGGACATCCCTGTCTGATGCCTTTCTCTATTGGAATTGGACTTGTGAGTTGCCCGTTTATTAGGATGCTTGACCGCGTGTTGGCTACGCATTTCCTTATTGTTGCGACAAAGGGATCACTGAAACCCATTTTGTATAAGTTTGCTAGGAGAAATTCGTGGCAGACCCTGTCATATGCTTTGTCGAAATCAAGAGCTGCAAGTGCTGATTTAGTATTGCTGGCCCATGTTAAGTATATCAGATCTCTATATTCAGCAGCTGCCTCCGTTATTGTTTTGCCTTGCATGCAGCTCTTTTGATAAGGGCCTAGGATCTTGTGCAGTAAAGGTTTCATTCTGGCGTTAATGGACCTTGTGAATATTTTAAAGTCAGAATTTAGCAGTGTCAGTGGGCGCATGTTCGCTATACATGTGTTGGGTTTCCCTTTCTTTGGGATCATGATTACGATGCCTTCGGTGAATTCAACTGGCAATTGTTCGACTTGTTTGATCTCATTATATACTTGTATCAATTTTATTCCTATTATATCCCAAAACTGAATGTAAAATTCACCGGCAGACCATCTTTCCCCGGTGATTTGTTCCGGGGTGACTTTCTTACTGCTTCTGTTATTTCATCATCAGTAAAGCCACTTTCTAGGTTGATGTTATCTTGATAAGTTATTGTTTTCTTGACGTAGTGTTGTACATTATGCAGCTGCGACATGTCCTTAGCTTCCAGTGAGTATAGCTTCCTGTACGACTCCTTGATGTGATTAATTATTTCACGCTGTTCCCTAAGTATACGTCCGTTGTCGTCTCTAATTTGTGTGCATAGTTTCCGTTTCCCTCGCCTAATTTCCCTAATCATATGGTATAACGAAACTTCCTCTTCTTGCACCACTGAAGTAATTCTAGCTCTTACTTCGCAGCCTTGCATTTCTTTCCGAGTTGCATTTGTGATTTTGGCCTTCATTTTTTTAATCGCAATGTTGTTGTTTGCTAGATGAGTTGGCTTTTGGTATAGCTCTCTTAAGCAGTGGAAATAAAACTCCTTAGTCTGTTTGCTCCAAACTGATTTTTCCTTGGCGTACGTTATGGCGGTTGATCTGAGTCGTGGTTTGGCGCATCTTGTCCACCAGTCGATGAGAGACGTGTACTTGTGTTGTTGGTTGGTGCATTTGTCCCATGCGTCTTTTATCTGTTCCCTTAGCTCTTCCTCCTTGAGATGTTGGATGTTGAGTTTCCAAAGTCCCTTTCCTCTCGTAACTTGCTGTCTCTCTAGTTTTATCTTTATGTGGTAGGCACTGTGGTCACTGAAACTGAGTGGCCACATCTCGCAGTTGCTTAGCTTGTCCTTTATTTCTTCCGCTACATACACCCTGTCAATTCTGCTGGCTGAGTTGCTGCTTGTGTGGGTGTAGGCAATTCTATTTGGCTTCAGTACATTCCATGAATCCACAAGTGATGAGTTAGTTGTTAGTAGCTGCAGCTCGTTGCAGAAATTGTAGTTGGGGGTTTGGTCCTCTTTGAGCAGCACACAGTTAAAATCCCCTCCCATTATGATTGGTCTTTTTGTACCTGTTATTAGCTTCACAACGTCGTGGGAGAAGAAGGCCGCCCGTTCTGCTCTTCCTTGTGAGCCGGTAGGTGCATAAATATTGATGATTCTAACACCTTGAACTACTGCTGAAATGCCTCTTCCACTCATAAGTATCGTTTGCTCCTCGTATAGTATTCCTTCCTTGAGAAGGATGGCAGTGCCAGCTTCATTTCCTATATTTATCAAAGATTCGTAGCCATATATGGTGCCTATCTTCGTAGTGTTAACCTCTTGTATTAAAGCTATGTCTATGTCAGCAGCATATAGGTAGTCTTTTAAGCATTTTAGTTTAATGTCAGAGGTGATTCTAGCTGCATTTATTGTAGCTATTTTGTAGGTCTGCATATTGGTTGATTGTTTATTCGTTCACAAAGTCGGCCCAATCTGTTTTCTGTTGATGTTTTCTTGAAAGGTTTTTCTCAGTATTCTTATTATGCTCATCAGGTTCCATATCTGATAGTTCTGCTGTGCTGTGTTCTTCCTTACTGCAAAAATTTTGTAAACATGTTGCCGTATTGCTTCCTTCTTCCTCCTTCTTGGCCATGCTATTCTGAATTACATCTTTTAATTTATCTTTGTATTTCCTTGCCGGATCATCCGTTTGTTCGCGCGACTTGCGCTTCCGCGTTTCTTTACTGTCAATTGGGTTTCTTGCGGCGTAGCTGTTTTCGTCGGCGTCTTCAGTAACATCCATTTCCAATGGAACAATTTTTGTTGGATTCTTAGGTGCTAGTTTACACCTAGTGACAGCGGTGACTTGGGATGGTACTGTTAGGTTGCCATCTTTTTGTTTCGTGGGTTCTCTTTCCACAGTTGCTGTTGTTTCTGTGTAGCTGTAGTATCACCAGTTGCTTCCCCATCGTTACTTGATTTACTATCGATGTTGAGATTTTCGCGCAGTCTTCCGTCGTCTTTTTCGCTTTCCTTTGTTTGCATTGCCTTGCGGACATTTTCCTGGTTGACACTTTTAAGTTTTCCAAGTTCATCTGTTTGTTTCCTTTTGAGCTCCTCAACTTCGTCTTTACCTGTTCCTGTTTCTTCCTTGCTGCCAGTGGACGTGGCCAAGTTTGGTTGTGTTTGCAAGATTTCCTTCTCGTCGGTGTCGTCCGGAGGGGCAAGAATTTCTCCGCTTGCCACTTCCGCATAAGATATTACAGAGTTGCTTGTTTGCCGCTGGCTCAAAGGTAGTTGTAACGGTCTTCGTTTATTGCATTCATTTCTAACACCATTGTCCAGCAACAGCCACCCACACAATTTCGCGGTCTTCACGCGCTGTTATCCATCTGTATGGATCTGTGCCTGCTCTAGGAGTATTAGATCTTTCTTTCATCACTGTGTAACAAGTCTGTATACTAACATTACACTACGGCCAATCCTTCAGAAGATTTCACGTTATGATGCACCTTTTAAAATACGTCATTTCTCCGACCTCTCTCACAGTTAAACATTTGGGTGTAGAGGATTGTCACTCATCGCCTTGGCATATTTGGCCAACAAGAACTTGTGTACAACAAAGTGTCAGGTTACACCTTACTGTTCGCCACTTATACGCAAAAAAGTAATTTACTTAATAAATAGCACCGTAGTTCTCATATTATTACATATAAAGCTTTCAATTTTTAATCATTTAATACTCTTCATGTGGGGATACTTGGGGCTAAATTTCATTCATTTATCACAACACCGTCTAGGTATTTGGATTTTAATTTGCGCCAGTTTGTGCATCAGTAAAGATCGAGCTGCACTTTGACAATACTGATCTGTACCGTCACCGCAACGACAGTCGGCCGAGTGACGGCTCGCCCCCTTGCGTCCACACAGCTCGCCCGTATTCCTACCCGGTCTTTAGTCTCATTTAACGTTTTCAAGTGACTGTTTCAGGGAATCAGTGTTGGGGATGACAGGTAGGTTTTTCATCCTACTTTATTATACTGTACTTTATTTTTCACAGTTTTGGTACGAAAGTACATTAAAATACTTTTTTATCTGTCTCACGTTATCACCTAACTGGTTGATCATTTATGTTCGAAAATAGTATCCCAGCGCAGTATTAACAAATCATCACCACACTGTACCAGAATGAAAGATTTTCGCGTGTTTCAACGCAATCACAATGAAATGTCAATCACTTCGCACTTGATGTGTTTGTTTTTGTTTAAGGTTCTTTTCGATTCACTCAGTAGTTTTTGTTAGTAAAGAACGGGATTATAACATATCTTAATTTAAATACAGATTGTAAAGATTTTTTATGATAAAAATAGTAATTTCATGTCATCTCAAAGTTCTAGTCACAGAGTTTCTGATTGGGAAACACGCAGTGCACCTATTCGTAGTCATCTAACTTGAAAAGGAGACCTACCGATTAACGAGAAATTCGAACCACAAAGAGTCCTAGAATCTTCGCATTAACGGATAAAAGCTTTGTCAGAGGTAAATGTCAATTTTAAGGCCCACAAAAATTACAGTTGAGGCCGAGATTTGAACCGGGGCCTTCAGTACCCAAATCGCATTTGAGTCATCAGTCCGAATGTAGGTCTAATGAACAATAAGTTTTCAAACATGATAAAATGAACATACCATCTATTTTTGCCATCCATAAACACGGAAGTCCCCGTTACAAATGCGGATCTCTGCTGCAATTTTTGTGGGTCTTAAAATTGATATTCAGCTCTGGCAAAACTTTGATTTTTGTAATGTGAAGATGCTAGAAATCTTCCTACATTTTACGAACATCTGATGAACATGGAAAAGAGGTTGTGAAAAAAAAGACACTTTTTTACGGCAAATAATAACATGAAAACAACATTTGGTTGTTAGGGAAGGGAATTTTCGGAACTCTCTCTATGCGCTTATCCACATCACTGGTCCGCACGTCAAAACATAAACCAATCCAATGTCCACCAAGTTTTGGCAGAGTGTCGGACGACACGCCGAGTCATTTGGACAAACTTCGATCGAGTGAGCGCCAACACTAAAAAACTTGTCGGTGCGCTGAAGATGCGTAACAGTATCGGGCAAGTGAGGCCCGATCTTCAGAGAAGATAACATTAATCTAAAACAACTTTCGATCACCGATGAGCAACACGTGGATAAAATCTTGTCATATTGACTATTGAACATGAAGTAACTCAAATTGTAAATTCCGAAAGCAAATGTTTTTAGTTTAATTGTGTATCTTTCAAATGTTGTTAACATTAACTATTATTTTTGAATAACAATAATTGTTTATGTAATTATGTTTTATTAATATCATATTTTACATTTGCAAGATGTTATATTTTACTTTGAATTTAAGTTTTCATGGGGTGACACCATCGATATCCGCCCCGGGTGTCACCCACGCTTTCTACGCCACTGCAGAGGGCGATAGTATCGGTACAGACATGGCAACCACAATGGCCTTCGTATTCAAGATCGAACTCTCAACGACGATACATTATTTCTATCATCAGTACAGTCGTAACTATACCGCTGAGAGGCCCTTGGCAAATTCATCAGATAGGTCCCTCATCAGAGCTGGATCTAGGAAGGTGGGCAAACTGGGGCACCAAAGGCTGTTTCAAAGGGCAGACAAGGTCTAGGGCAGATAGGTCCGGTCGACGGGGGTACGAAATTACTTTATCTCCCCCTCACGGAATTCCCCCCCCACCATCCACCTCCGGCATCCGCCACCACCGCAGGAAGAATACTCTTCCGAACTACCCGACATTACAGCGGGGATGGTAAGGCTAGGCACACTTCGCCTCCCGGGTGGGTGCCCTGTTTCAAAGGGCAGTATGTCCTCTCGGGCCTTCATCCAGGGGCCCCCGCCGGCTGGGGGCCAGTGATATTTTGAGCTTTCTGCCACCCTATTATTACGCCAATGCATCCTCATAAGATTCAACCAATGCACCTTTCAAAGTCATCTTTATCGCATCCGGGTGGTAAACATAACTTTCTGCACATGTAATGGACAAGCACTACAGGGCCTTGTGGCAACAGTGTCCATAAAGTAGTTTTATTAACTTTCAAAGAGTTATAATTGATTGAAAGAAGTTTTTGTTTTAGCCTCTGTATTTAATGCTCATTTTTAAACTAATAGCTCCAACATCCACAACTTTATAGCTCGTATCGAACTTCGTGTTTATTTGAAGTTTGCAGGTTTGTTTCGCAAGGCCACTTTTACGTAATATCCGAGAACCAAAAGCATCTGTTCTCACTCACCCAACTTCCTTCTTCTTTTTTTTCTTCTTTTTATCTCTTTTTTTCCAATGATTCCAAAATAATTTCCCACAATGAGTCCTGCGCCAATTAGTCTTTTATGTATTTTATCTGATTCAAAATTATCTGCAAGCTCAGACTAAGAAATATTTAACAGTCTCATAACAACCTCAATCTTTTGTCCTTCTACTGTTCTAACTTTCACCAACAATATTTAATCTTCATCAAGTATCTTGTGTGACCAAAGCAGCCACTCCCAACTAATGACACAGTTCTACTCGCTACAAATAACAACAAAACCTATTAAATCAACAAGGAATTTATTAATGACGCTAATATACACATTTAAGCATCAATGTGTAAGCAATATTGTTGTTATTAAATTTTAACTCAATCAGACTGAATATATGGTCTATTCGAGTTTTAAGGTAAAATTAAAAACGGTTAAAAAAAAGATTAAAAAAGTCTACTGAACAAGTGTTCCTCGTTTCAACCTAGCCACTATCTATATATGTATAAAGACGAATGTATGTATGTATGTATGTTTGTTTGTTTGTTTGTTCTTCATACAAATCGACAGTTTTCATCCGATCTCGATGAAACTTTGCACACTTATCCTTTGAAACAACGAGGAAAATACTGTCTACATTTGGTTGAAAAATTTTCTGAATAAATAATACATGTTGTCTTATAATTTCGAAAAATTACTGAATGGCGATAGACAGACGCGTTGGATATGAAGGTCTCTGTACGGCTTTTTCCATGTAACGGTCAGATAGTTCAGTGGTTAAAGCGCATGCTTACTAATTTTTGGGTCGTGGTCTCCGGTTCAAATCTCAGTGGAGGCTAAGATTTTTAAAAATTGTTTTTGATCGTAAGAGTCACGCGTGGGCTGTAGGTTATTCGGACTGAATGTTAAACTTTAGATATCAAAAGGTTAGGGGTGCAATGCGAGGCAAATCTTAGGTAGTCCTGCAATGCTGTAGATGTACACTTTTTACGTTTTATTGATCCCTCAGGGGTGATTCGCGGTCAGTATGTGTGTGATCTGCATTAATAATACTATAAATGCTGAAGTAAGTCTTTGTATTTTTGTTACATTTTGACAACTAAACGCCTATACCGATATTAAAGGAATTTGACAAGAAAATCTGTAGGGAGGGCACAGGTGATTTTTTTTTTCGGTATGAATAACAAGGTTAGTCACAAATTATGAGAACTTATCGAATGGTGACAGAGAGACGGATGTGTGTGTTAGTCTGTAATGTTACGTCGGTTGTTGAAGGTGTGCTTCTCGCGCATTATGCTAGTGTATAACTTGTAACAAATTTCGTTTAGAGAAAAAACGTATTACTTAGTAAAGATGTAGATTTTCTCTGTCCTATTACTTTGTGTCTGCTTAAATGTTTCTGGCACCAGTTTATTTTGCCTTCTTTTTTGACATGACTGGGGGGCGTAAACTGGCCTAAGTTGTAGCTCTAGCAGAGCACGAGCAGCTTAAGTTATTAGAACCTAAGAATCGGATGCTCATGCTGAAGAAAAAAGAAAGGACCAAGCTGAAATAAAGATACTCTTAATTAACACCTGACCCCCCCTCCCCCCACCCCCTCACCTTCTTTTGTTTTCCTGTTTTAAAACATGTTGGAGATTGATTCTCTTCAAGAGACAGGTTCGATGGTAGAATGATATAGTAATGGCTTTCCGGTCATATTATGCCAACTCGATGTTGTTTGGAACCAATTATTCGCTACCAACAACTTTCTATATTCAATTCTGGCAAAGAAAGTATTAATCCACGCGTCCGAAGACGCGGGAATCAGCTAGTATCTAAATACTTCTTTGTAGCGCTTGTCAGATCGGTTACTTTACGACCCACGTTGTCTCTGAGTTGCATTTCCTCAACTCAGACAGAGATTTCGTCTTTGTTTGTAATTATGCATAATCTTAAGAGACCACGTCCTATAAAGTCGTCTGAAATTCAATATACCTTCCCAAGTATTAAAGATCTTAAATACAGCCCTCTTATGTTAACAATTCTTTATCTTAATAGCCATACAAATTTGTTACTACTCGTGCATCGTCTTTACGTTAATACATTAATATTCCTTCCAAACAGAGAAAAAGACGTGCATTCTCAATTCGTAAAAATCTAAACTGGCTACACATTAATGGCGAAAAAATATGCAAAAGCAATCCTTTACCACAATGGAAATAAAATCCTCAGCAGTAAGGGTGGGAACATTTTTTATATAAACGAAGTTTCATATAGAGAGCGTAAATTCCTTCAAACGGTTACAAAACGTATTAAATGTCGAAAACTACATTCGATGAGTCTTTGTTCCAGGAGATGGTACGAACTCTGGCAAGTAAATTTTTGTGGTGGAAGCGAATCATAACAAAGAGTCTTTTTGAAATAAACCTTGCAGCATATCTATGCTTGAATATTTGCAGAACTTTCAGAAGGGATCATGTGTTTTTTACTCTGAAATGTTTGGTTTTCTGCCATGTAAGTAACTGTCACAATTTTAATTTTATTTTTTTAAATGATCAGATGAGGTTGGTCTGTGAAGTGTCATTGAATGCGGCCAGTCGCCTTTTGCTTTCTGTTATTGTACACTGTTATGACTCTGTGGTCGTGGTTTTTTTTTGCGTGTGTGTGATCATCCTTTGTATCGATGTAATTAAAAATGTTTTTTTGCTCTTGCATGTGGAAGACGTCACAAGAGAAACACAGCACTTAAATACCCTTGCCCTCTGTCGGACTCGAACCGTTGACGAGCGTGGTTTTGAAAGATAAAACTCAAGGATCGCATGCGGTTCAACGCAAGGTTGATTAACTGTACATTTTCCAGATTACAGTTATGCCTCGAAATCACTCGGTGAGAGCCGAGATGGTTCCTTTAAAAGATCCTGGCGGAATGTCTTATTCTCCACCACTAACAACCTCGATGTCATCGAACCCTTAGGAAAAAAATCATCGAACCGCTACAAGAAAGTATTTAGATACAGCGGTTAAGTGGAACCGAAGAACACTTGTTCAGTAGATATTTTTAATATCTTTTATCATTTTTAATTTTTCCTAAGGCCCCGAATAGACCATACATTCAACCTGATAGAGTTAAAGATTAATAACAGGTGATTTACGGAACAATGTTATTAAACCAGCACTAACCACTCCTCCGCTACCGAGGCCGGCTTTTAAATTACATACACCATAATGGAAAATTTGAAAAATTCTCCACAACGACGTAATTATTTCAATTTCAGAAACATCTTATGATGAAATAGTGTTATGAGATATAAATTACTGCTTTTGTAATGAATATTTTAAACAGAGTAGAATCGATAAGAAATGTTTTCTTCTCCTCGACGCCAGTGTCATTTGAGACGGGAGATATAGGGGACTTGGATCGGGTAAGAATTTTGCCATGACATTTTGAAGGTAATTTTCCACCATGCGCCTGAAGAGATTTAGGAAAACCACTAAAAACTGTAATTGGATTGCTGACGGGGTTTGGATGTGCGTCCTGCCGAATGACAGGCTGTAGTGTTACCTCTGATCCATCGGGCTTGGTCTCTCTAGGAGGTGGTGTTGGCTTGGTCAGAGAGAAGTAATTTATGACACAAAACTTAGTTAAAAATGAGTGGATACAAAAAAATGTATCACATTTTTTTTAGTTTCAAAGGCTAAAGCACGAATACAAATTGCAGACGGATTTATTTTTCTTAATTATTTTTATCACAATTAAAATTATTCTGTTGCTATTAATATTATTATCTGGAATGCTTAGCTTAAATGAGGAGAGACAAGTAGCACTAGGTACCAGAAATATAAATATTGCCTCTTCGTCCTTGGTTTTTGCTCATACATTCCGTCTTTGTGGTGGAAAAAACCCAGGGGGCTATTTTCTGAACTTTTTTTTTTAATTGCTTAATAACGTCTCCTATAACAACTAGGTCTTTAGAAACGGGAAAGGGTGGGGGGCAAGGAATGGCCTTTTGAAGGAAGCATCCCGGCAATCACCTGGAGTGATTTGGGGAAACCATGGAAAACCCAAATCTGGATGCCCGGACGGGGATTCGAACCACCGTCCTCCCGAATGCGAGGCCAGAACGCTAGCCGTTACACCACCACGATCGGTATTATTTTCTGAACTACTGAAGGAGCTAATTAATTTATATTTCGCGGCTTACACCACCATTTTCATAAATTTCTGCTTACGCTTAAACTTTATGTTTATTTGTCATACATAGTTCTATAATGCAGCAGAACTAGAAGGAGTGACTTAGACCAGTCAAACTCTCCTATCGGTTCCATAAATCTTTTTTCCGTTCGTATGTTAGCTTATGATCTTAAATATGAAAGCTGCGACGGCTATCAACGTTATGAATAAAGCGGTATCATTTTTCAAAAATCAATCGATTAAGTTATTTCACTAATTAGTATGAGTAAAAAGACAAGTTCATAATTATTTCAACAATAGAACTCTGTGCGTCTGTGAGGTTTTTTCTTTTTTTTTTTTCTTTTTTTTGCTAGGTTGCATTTGTTTTTTGTTTGGAGCCTTCATAGATACAGCTAAAGTTTTCCTCTTTGCTGCTATTAATTCCTTGTCTAATTGTATTAAGTGTTGAATACTGTCTTTTAACTTTGTTGTGTTATTTTCTTTCAACTCTGTTCAGCCTGTTCCTTATTATAGTTTATAGGTTCCTTTTTTAATTTTATTTTCTGTTTTGGAACATACTTTTTCCCCCATACCGATACTTATTACCTCATTGAACACTCATTGAAACTCCTTCCCCTGTTTTGCTGCTCACGTTCTACAAACCGGACCTTTCCCTTAAATAGTTGCACCTATAGACACCTGAACTTTTGGCAACTGATTTACTGAACCCTTTTATATCCATCATAACTGTTTCATGATCACTTATTCCTTCTGTAATCTGAGACCATACAGTACAATAATCGGCAGATGTCCAACATGTTTTGTTTCATTGCTCTCTGTTTCATCACTTGTATATGGTTTCCTTCCCCCACTATCATATTTGTACTTGTATTATTAAGCTTATTACCTACCTAGTTAACACCTGCTAAATTTATGTCTGTCAGTAGTGGCCATTCTACTCTCAACTGTGAACTCTAGATATGAATTTCATTTCTTCACAAGAGTCTTATCTCCATCGTCCATTTTTCCAACATGGTAAGCAGACAAGACCCTGATTTTTCTTTTGTATCACCCCAGAGATCTAAATCAACGTAAATTAAACTTTTATGATTAAGAATAATTTTTATTATTGAAGCAAACTTATTTCGCAAGTCTAATTACTAGAGACCGGATTATATGTATTTGCATGTTTGCATATGCATTTACATATTAAGCCCATTTTCACCAGTTATTGCATATTTTCGCTGTATTTGCAATATGTGTATCTAGTTAATAAATAAAATCTTAAGTTGGAGTCGGCAAAACCTACTAGCAGCACAGCTCTTAGTAGCCGTGCCTCTATTGATTTTATAGATAGTATTATTATGCGGCCAAGTAAAACAGACTCACGGAACATGAAGACGGACGATGCCGTTCTGCGTCGCGCTCGCCTACTGTAGCAGTCGTCCTACTCGACAAATTACGCATGCTATTGTTCGCGGGCTCATTTCATGTTAAATTTTTATTTGTTTGTACAAAGTTTAATATATAGCATGCCTCCCAAAAACTGGTCTTTTCGTGGATAGTGACTAGGTTTTCTGTAAAAGTATTGCTTGAATAAAAATAAAACAGATGAATCAACATTTCGTAAAAATTACATATCAACAATTTACCAACATTTTATTGAAGAAATACGCAACGAACTCGTGAATATCATTATTTGGATTTCGGCTGACGAAAATACCAACAGTTGTGGTCGTTAGTCAGGAGAAACCAGGGCTGTCAGCTCGAACCCTGGACCAAAAATTGTAATCAATTACCCCCCCTCTCCCTTCCCCGCTTTGTAACTGGTACCCACAACGCTGACCTTGAAATCGATACTTCCCTCCCTCCTCCCCACCTTGTAACTAATACCCACTGCACTGTTCCTGAAATTGATACCCCCGCGCAGGTAGAAACCTGTTGTAATGAATACCCTGCCCACTGACCTTCAAATAGATACCCCGCGCAGGTAAAAACCTGTTGCAATGGAATTGAACAACACACGCTTCTATAACCTCTTTTTCACTGATGTTCAATTTCGCCCAGCGCGTAATTAATTCCATTTAATATGCTATAATAGTAGTATTAAGTTATTTTAATTCAAAGTTTTTATTAAATGCAAAAATTAATTCATTTCTAGTAATTTTAGGATTTACTATTGTATAATATTAAATTATTTCGGTACAAAGTATTTACTAAAAAAATTAATTCTTTTATTAATAATACACTACTTGGTCAAGTATGTTATTAAAATGTGTTAGGCACATCTAAAGCATTGCTTGGAGATAATATTCCTCTTCACAAACTTCCAAATCTAACCTTCAAAGATTTTCTATAAAAGTATTGCTTGCATCAAAATAAAACAGATGAATCAACATTTCGTAATAATTACATACTAACAATTTACCTACATTTTCTTGGTGAAATACGCAATGAACTCATGAATTAGTTTATTTGAATTTCAGCTGATGAAACTACCAACAGTTGTGGTCGTTGGTAGGGGGAGAAAAGGACTGGCAGCCCGAACCCTGAACCTCAAAAGTGTAATTGAACGGGCCCGACCCTCCCCTCATTGTAACTGATACCCCACATGCTGACCTTGAAAACGCTACCACCATCCCCCTCCCCTCCTTGTAACTGATACCGACCACGATGATCTTGAAATTAATACCCCCGCGCAGGTAGAAACCTGTTGTAATGGAATTTAACAATACACGCCTCTATAACCTGTTTTTCACTGACGATAAATTTCACCCTGCGACTAATTAATTCGATTTACTATACTATAATAGTAATATTAAATTATTTTAAATCTAAGTATTTATTAAACCCAAAAATTAATTCATTTCTAGTAATTTTTAGATTTACTATGCTTTAATATTATTATTAAACTATTTTATTTCAAAGTATTTACTAAAATTTAATTCTATTATTAACAACACATTTTTGGGTCATGTATGTTATTAAAATGTGTTAGGCACTCTGCTTTGCGGAGAGAACATGTGGCGACATACCTAGAAAACCGACCTCTAGTCTTAACTCCTTGTAACTGATACCCCTATGTTCTATTGTTCCTTTGTTAGGCTTGTTGAACGATCACCTGCCTCCATCATTAACCCCAGTTTCAGCTGCCTTCCACTCCCCTCCTTGTAATTGACATCTCTATCTATTCCTCCCCACTCCTCTCCTTGTAATTAATACCCCGTGCAAGAAATCAGTTTGTAATGGATACTCCCACGCAGGTGTTCGGGCAACCGACCTAGCGTCATTCTGAAATAACGCCTCGTCCAATTCTGTTGTTATCCTCAGTTATCAGCTGAAAGCTGCTGATTCAAAACGTTTGACGATTGGTTTACCGTCCAAGCACGAATTTGAACCTGTGGTAATGCTCGAAAAAGTGGGGTACAACAAAGTAACACTAACGTACCCAAAAATATAACGTGCTGATCCAAGTATTGGACGTAATGTCTGATTTATTCAACGCCGGCAGCGTCCATATCGACGTTCCACTTGGCGACCACATCATCTCATTCCGAACGGTGGCCAGGGAGAAACGATATGTTTCTACATTAATACCGATCCTGCCAGCGGCGTCTTCTTTGGAGAATCAACATGGAGAAACCTCATCGACGCGCAGCCCGCAGTAACCGGCACCTTGTCCATCAAGAAGACGTGGTGCTCCCAAGTTGCAAGATACTACAAGGAGTTTGTCGACATTTTGCCTTGTAAAGTATTACGTGACTATCATATGGCTGTGGTTCAAAAACTGGTTGATGGGCATATTAATAATATTTATGTGACTGAAGTGACATACAATCCCAGGTCATCACTGGACTATACACTTTTCAGACATGAACGCTTTGCTTATAAAAATTTAATAGTATTGGATGATGTTAGGAATATAGTAACTAAGAATTATGATCCTGGATATGATTTTGTGAACATCCTGGCTAGTAATCTGCTACATAATTGTTTATGGTTCATGAATTGAAGTTTGATGTTAATAAGTAAATTTGGGTGTTTGTATGTGAAAAGTATAAATAAAAACACATTGTATTTAATTTGATTTCTTTTTTATTTCACTCACCAATGGACAATTAAAACTACACTTTAAACAGCACATGTTGCATTACAAAATAAGTGTTCCTTACAAGGTTTTTTCAAATTATTTTTCTTTTGTTTTTGTACGGGCAAACATCCTATAGATTTGTCTGAAAGCTCCCACAGTTCGCATTCCACGTTAAACTGTAGGTGCCCTTAAGTAAGGTAACGAGAAAAGAAGATGGCCAACCTACTTCGAATTGAAGACTAAGTGTATCTCATTCCAAGTAGAAACTTAAACTACTCTACTTTTACCTATATGCTACAAGGGGTCTGTATTTTAATACTGTCTAGGCAAATCTTATGGCACTTACTTCCTGTTACTGTAAAAGGATCTCACATAATTACAGATCTTTTAGTTAAAGTTAGGCTCAGTGGTTAAGGCGTCTTACTTGAAAGTAAAAAGTTCCCTGTTCGAATTCCTGTATCGGTGGTGAATACTCATAGGCCCATAACCAGACTTTAATGTCCGACATAGCTTGCTGTGAAGTATTCCACGATTCGAATTCCAAGTTAAACTGTTGGTGCTGTTAGGAAACGTAGGGAGGGAAGGAACTAGCCATCCTACCTCCAATACATGGCAAAGTATTCCTCTTTCAGGAAGGTTTGAACCGTGAACTTAAAGTACCTCACTTTTACTTATGCGCGCTAAGAGTGAGTGGTTGCTTAAAAGATGTTACTGCAAAGAATATAGTGCTGATTGTCAGTAACCGATTCACTGGACTAAAACTATAAAAAAAACTAAATGTATTATAATTAAAGTATTTTGATTTTAGCGAATTATGAAGGAAACAAATGAAGAATTTTGTTGCACAACTAACAGGAAGCGCTATTTGTTCGTCAGTAAATTAGAAGTGAATGTTGGCCCTGAAGAACAAATATATATATATATAAAATAGACGTGTGTTTCCCTATATTTCACTTTTCGGCCACCACGCCTAGCACAGATCACTGGTGTTTGTCTGTGGAAGTAGCATGGAGTCTCCTGGTGTACACAACGTTGGCCGAATGCCGATAGCTGTGGGGATGAGGGAGAAATGATGGTTAAAAGTGGTTGATGCAGGGCATTTTCATATTTCGACCAAAGACTTGTGTATCCTTATACTTCTCTTTCCTGTCATAACTACATAGGATAGACCATTGAAGTTTGGGTGTGGTAACAGCATTGAATCTCCCATCGTGTACTATGGTGGCTAGATTTCGATAGCTATGGAGGTGTGGGAGATATGGTAGTTAAAGTGGTCGACTTTCAGCACTTTTATATTTCTACCAACGACGTATGTGTCATAGTGAATTAGTTTACAGCCAAAATTATCTAGCTCAGATCACTGATGATTGTGTGTGGCAGTAGCACAGAGTTGCCCATCGATCACAACGATGGCCGAATGTCGGTAACTGTACGAGTGTGGCAGATATGGTGGTTGAAAGTGGCCGATCAAGGATATTTTCGTATTTTGATCAAAGACATGTGTCCTTGTATATGTCCCTTTGCTGTCACAACTACATAGCATAGACCCTGGGAGTTTGTGTGTGGTAGTGGTATCGTGTCTCCTATCGTGTACTAAGGTGGTTAGATGTCGGTAGCTATGGGGATGTGGGAGATATGGTGGTTGAAAGTTGTCAACTTGCGCCACTTTCATATTTCTACAAAAGACATAGGTGTCATGGTGTATCACTTTTCAGCCAAAACTACCTAGCGCAGATCACTGGTGTTTGTGTGTGGTGGTAGCACAGTGTCACCCATCGATCATAACGTTGAGCGAGCTTCGGAAAGTGTGGGAGATATGGTGGTTGAAAGTGGCCGATCAAGGGTATTTTCGTATTTCGACCAAAGTCATGTGTCTCCGTATATGTCACTTTGCTGCCACAACTACATAACTTAGATGACTGGCGATTTTGTGTGGTAATTGCATCGAGTCTCCCATCGTGCACTATGGTGGTTAGATGTCGGTAGCAATGGGGGTGTGGGAGATATGGTGGTTGAAATTTGTCAACTTGCGCCACTTTCATATTTCTACAAAAGACATAGGTGTCATGGTGTATCACTTTTCAGCCAAAACTACCTAGCGCAGATCACTGGTGTTTGTGTGTGGTGGTAGCACAGTGTCACCCATCGATCATAACGTTGAGCGAGCTTCGGAAAGTGTGGGAGATATGGTGGTTGAAAGTGGCCGATCAAGGGTATTTTCGTATTTCGACCAAAGTCATGTGTCTCCGTATATGTCACTTTGCTGCCACAACTTCATAACTTAGATGACTGGCGATTTTGTGTGGTAATTGCATCGAGTCTCCCATCGTGCACTATGGTGGTTAGATGTCGGTAGCAATGGGGGTGTGGGAGATATGGTGGTTGAAAGTGGTCAACCTGCGGCACTTTCTTATTTCTACCTAAAACGTATTTGTCACGGTGTATCACTTTTCAGCCTAAACTATCTAGCACAGATCACTGGTGGTTGTGAGTGGTAGTAGCACAAGTCACCCATCGGTTGGCCGAATTTCGGTAATTGTGGGAGTGTGGGAGATATGGTGATTCAAAGTGGTCGATTAAGAATATTTTCTGATTTTGACCGAAGACATGTGTGTCCCTATGTTTACTTTGCTGCCTGAACTACATAGCGCAGATCATTTTGTGTGATAAATGCATCGAGTCTTCCATCGAACACTATTGTGGTTAGATGTCGGTAGCTGTAAATCCAAATTCTTTACAAACACGAATGAAGTCGTGGGTACCAGCTAGTTATTGTTTAAAATCTTGTAAGAGCAAACGCGAGATCACGAAAGACTAAAGAACGGTTTGTAAGGAAACTCCGTGATCGGATTTCAGTATCTAGCACAGTCTTACAGTCAAGTTTTTATACTATTACCCAAAATTACTAGAGACGAGTGCTGGGATGATTCCAGTGCGTTTCATTCGTCTTCTTTTCACAGTTATTTCTTTTATGACGATCTAAATATCTAGCTTGGTGGATGAATTTTTAGAGCAAAGTAATGAATAACAGGTAGTAAGCAGTAATTTGAGATGTAGTTTGTATTGAATGCATAGAGAAGACAGACCTATCACAGGATCGGCAAAGCCAGTTATGAAAGAGGGAAGTTATAGTAATATCTCTTCCATCAACCAGTCTACACCTCTACAAAGAAGGATTTATATTAGTGCTGTAGTGTCTCTTAAGATCACTTCGAAATTGTGCACAGTGTTAATTCTAATAGTTTGAACGTTAGTTATATAACGGCAAATACAACGACGATTTTATTATCATGGAAACCGGGCATTTGGTATCGACAGCTAAGAAGGATCATAGAATACCGAGCTTGGTGGGCGAGCAGTAATGTTCGTATCTAACGTTCGCGAGGATATCCAGCACAGTCTTATGGTCAGGTTTTCTTTAAAAATTACTCGAGGCGAGTGCTCGGATCATTCCAGCGCATTATATTCATATTCCTTTCGGAGATTTTTTTTTAATGCCGACCTAAATACCGAGCCTAGTGGGTGAGTTTTTAACGTTTGGGATTGTCATGCGGAAGGTGAAGGTTTTGATTCCCGGTCTGGCAGTTAATTAGTATATATTGCAGTAGTACTTTAGACACAAATAGCCTTTTATCGGATAGGGTCGCTGCGAACAATTGGACAACGAAAAACACGTTTAGTGGTGTTTGTGCCGATAGGAAGAGATGATTTTTTATTCGTAGCCGTTTGAGACACGTTTTTCTTGTTTATTTGAACGGGAGTCCTCGAATAGTTATTCACTTTAAAAAGTAACAGAGTTTAGATTTGTCACGCGCTCCGTCCGTAAGTCTACAATATTGCGTTTTGACATGCGCAGAGTAGCCCTTAAACACTTTCGGATTTGTTGATAGGCGATTTGATCTTCACTCTTCAGCTAAACGCGCAAAAATTGTCTCTCTTTACACTGATTTCAAAATCCCTACAGTCGCAATACAAGGTTTAAAGAGTAATACACCGAAGTGTAACGTCAACTAAGTTGTAGTTGATGTTAGATCATTTGTGTAATTTTTCATCAGTGCCAGTGTACGACTCTTTTCCGAAGTCTAAACGGATCTCGTGTACAACCCCCAAAGAGCACATAGTCAATAACGCGAAGTGTGCAGTTCTCATCCCAACAAATGGCGTACAGAGCACACTCAGTGGGAAAATGGAAGAATACTTTCTTCGGAAATAGTGGTTACAGGTGCATATTTTCGGGGATTTGCACATATGCAATGTTTTCATGAACTGCACCACTGAAGAACGAGACAGGAAAGTCGTCGAGCACAAAATCTGAATTTTTCTCTCTTTAGGACTTACAGCAAATTGGTAACGCATGCATATACACACCACTTTCGAGGATCATTAAAAAAAAATACGCGGTCTGACAACTATCGACAGACATTCCACTATTTCATGAGTTAGTGGTCAGGTCCTCATTCTATTTCCCGCATATTTTGACAAGGAGTGTAGTGGGCATTTGCCTGTACTGATTTCAAGAAACTACAGAAGAAAACTGAAATCTGGATGGTTGGACGGGGAATTGAAGATGCATCTTGCTGATTGTGATGCCAGGGTGTTACCGCTCGCCAATCATCCTTGGTACCCTATCGTCGTAAGCCCTCTATCTCTATACGCACACTATGGCCATTGAGCTCTATCCCGCATAATCAGCAATTCCGTAGTAGAAAGATTCTGCGTTCAGGAGAACCAATCTTATAACGCTCCTCTCACAGCACGCGGATGAATTGATCGGATTTAACAGGTTTATCTACCCCTCCAGACCTTACATTCTTCCCAACCGCTCTGCTGGTGCCAGTCTTCTGACGTGGCAAGTCAGTTACTGTTGTTCTCGTCTATCAGCTGAACGTTGGTGATTCAAAACGTTTGATGATAGGTTTATCATAAAATTATAATTTTGAAACGGGTGTGGTGTTTGAAAAGGTGGAAAACAGCACCAAAGTTATACCTACTTATGAAGAGTGGAACCTGCTAATCCAAGTGTTTGGTGGTAGTCGGCGAGCACACAGCCTCCTGCCGAACGATTGCTGGGGTGAAAATAGTATGTTTTTACCTAAATACTGATCCTACCGACGGTGTCTTCTTCGGCTGATCAACACAGAGGAACCCCATCAACGTGCAGACGACGCCGCTGGCAGGACCGGTATTAACGTAGAAAACCACCATTCGGCATGAGACGAAGTGGTCGCCGTGTGGTACGTCGGTCTGGACGCTGCCGGCGTTGAATAAATCAAACACTACGTCGAATTCTTGAATCAGCACGTTTCATTCTTGATAAGTTAGTGTAACTTTGTTGTGCCCCAATTTTTCTAGCACTACAATAGGTTCAAATTCGTGCTTGGACGATAAACCTATCGACATAGGTTTTGAATCAGCAGCGTTCATCTGATACACTAAGGACAAGAACAGAACTGGTCGAGGCATGACTTCAGAATAACGCCAGGTGGGTTGCCCGAACACCTGCTTGGGAGTATACATTACAAACCTGTTTCTTGCGCGGGGTATCGATTACAAATCGGTTGCTGGCGCGGGGTATCGATTTCAAGGTCAGCGTGGTGGTTATCCGTTTTTCAGGTTTCTACCTACGCCAGGCTATAAATTACAAACCGTTTTCCGGCGCTGTAGGAGGGGGAGGCAGCTGGAACTGGGGTTAATAGGGAAGGCAGGTGGTCGCTCAAGTGGCGTAACAAAAAGAGTATTAGAATATAGGGGTATCAGTTACAAGGAGGAAAAGGTGGAGGGAGTTATCCAGGTACAGCACCGCAGAGCAGAGCGCCTAACACATTTTAATAACATACATTACCCAGTAGTGTGTTATTAATAATTGAATTAATTTTTTAGTAAATACTTTGAACTGGAATAAATTGATAATAATATTATAGCATAGTAAATTTAAAAATTACTAGAAACGAATTTATTTCTGCATATAATAAATACTTAGAATTCATCACCATCATTATCGTTGGGGACCATCTCCAGTATCCCGGGTGTGGTTTACAAGCCTTGGCTGTTATAGACGATCGTTTTCCACTGTCTCCTATCCAGAAAAGTTTCTCTGTCCGCGATGTATTCCCAATTCCAGCCTCTTCTCTCTACGTCCTCCTTCAGTTGGTCTGTCCATCTTCTTCTTGGTCTTCCCACTGGTCTTTTACCCATTATCCTTTTTTCCAAATAAGTTTTTGGTAGTCTTGTGCTAGTCATACTCTTGACATGCCCAAACCACCGAAGTCTTCATGACCCTAAGTCTCTCTTCCAAGGATTCCCTTAACTCTAGGTTTGATCTAATCTCATCATTCTTTATGTGGTCAAGTCTATTTTTTTGGAGGGCCATTCTAAGAAACTTCATTTCACATGCTTGGATCATGCTAATGTCCCTTGATGTTAGTGTGCATGTTTCCAAAGCATATGTGTGAATAGGAATGAGATATGATTTGTTCAAGACAATTTTTGTTCTTCTGGGAACCTTCATGTCCCATAGTAAGCCCCGCACGGTACTGTAGAAGTACCGAGCGTGGCGGTGTAACGGATAGCGTTCTCGCCTCGCATTCGGGAGGACGGCGGTTCGATCCCCGTCCGGGCATCCAGATTTGGGTTTTCCATGGTTTCCCAAATCACTCCAGGCAAATGCCGGGATGCTTCCTTCAAAAGGCCATGGCCGAATTCCTTCCCATTCCTTGCCCCCATCCTTGCCCCCCATCCTTTCCCGTCTCTAAAGACCTAGATGTTGAGAGACGTAAATACAATAAAAAAAAAAAAAAAAAAAAACTGTAGAAGTTGGCTCCTTTGGTTACTCTATTCATTATTTCTAACTCACTTCTACCATTACTAGCAATTATGCTCCCCAGGTAGCTGAATTGGTCAACAACTTCAACTTGGTGGTCTTCTAATTTTATATGACAGTCTATATTCTTTCGGCTTATTTTTAGTGCTACAGTTTTTTTATTATTATTCAATTTCATTCCATATTCTTCAGACTTTTCATTCCACATTTTCAGTTTGTTTTGTAGTCCTTCTTCGGTTTCATCCCATACTGCCACATCATCCGCAAACACCTATGCCTGTAGATCCCTAATGAATGATCTCATTAGTTTTTTTAAGATGTTATCCATCACCGCTATGAACAGAAAAGGTGAAAGGGCACTTCCTTGTTGTACTCGTTTGGTTGTACTAAACCATTCAGAGTAACCATCCCCAACATTGACACAGCTTTTGCAGTTATTGTGCAGTATTTGGATCTTTCTAATGAGGTACTCTGGTATTTTAAGTTTTCTTAGACTTTTCCAAATAGTTGATCTAGGAATATTATGGTATGCCTTTTCTAGGTCCATAAACACAATAATTTTTCTACCAGCATTCTCAAGGCAAATATTAGATCCATACTTAGAATTAATCTAATTTAATAATACTATTATAGCATAGTAAATCGAATTAATTACTCGCTGGGTGAAATTGAGCGTCAGTGAAAAATAGGTTAAAGAAGTGTGTATTGTTCAATTCCATTACTACAGGTTTTTACCTGCGCGGGGTATTGATTTCAAGGTCAGTGGGCAGGATATTCCTTACAACTGGTTTCTACCTGTGCGAGGGTATCGTTTTCAAGGTCAGCGTGGTGGGTATCAGTTACAAGGAGTGAAGGGGGGAGGGATATCTATTATACTTTTTTTTGTCATGGGCACTAGGCCGCCAGCGCTGTTCTCCACCTACTGTCGGTGCATTAAAACTAGAACCTCTTCACTTCTGGTGTCTTCCAAAGAACTTGAAAAGTCAGATCATTTGGCAATTAGGGTTATAAAAAAAGTATTCCTGAATCTTCTGCAGATGAAATGTGTTTATATTTCTCTCAGACGCTACTCCCACACTATGATCAAGGCAGTCAAAGCTATCCAAGTATTTTACCCCAATTTTACTCATGTGACGTGCTTTGTTCACGGAATAGGACGAATCGCTGAACAAGTACGATCCCGGTTTGGGAATGTAAATAAACTGATTTCATCAACAAAGAAAACTTTTCTTACGGCACGTTCTCGTAATAACGCCTATAAAAAAAAAAATTGGCAAATGTGCCTTTACCAAAGGTAACTCATGGGCGACGTGGGTTGAAACTGTTTTACAATGAACATTTCGCGGCCATTAAATGTATAGTAGATGACTTTGATAGTGGAGAGCGTATGACAGTTTGTCAGTACAGGGAAGCATTTAACAAATCTAGTATTAAAACTATACCTGAGATTAGCATTCTTTTTTTCCACATTCCTGTGAGTATGGAAAATCTTGACACTCAATGTTTGACGTTGGCTGAATCTATTCAGTTAATGTATAAAATCCGCATTGCAAGAGGTATTCCTGTGTAAACTATAAGTGAAGTATGAAAATATTTTGAACAATAACGCAGGTTTTGAACCTTTTGCGTCAAATTGATAGTTTTAGTAATGGGACCGGTGTACTTTTTCCAGAAATAGTGACTCCTAACACAGCACCTAATTTCAAATACTTCCCAGTTACACCAGTGAAAGTGGAACGGTCCATTTCCAACTATAAAAATATTTTGAGAGATCGAAGGAACAATCTTATTATTGAATATTTGGAACAGTACCCGATTGTTTACATTTACTAACGAAAAATGTCGAATAAGTGTTAATTATCGAATTTATGATTATGTTATCCAACTACATACTAATTGCATGCTGATTTTGAAATAAAAAAAATAGGCCTACTATTTTCATACTATGTAATATTGCACATTTTGACACTTTTACACTTTTCATGCATATTTTAAGCATTTTTCGTGCATATTTGCTTGCATATTTCTAGCTTTTTATGTTGCATATAATCCGGTCTCTACTAATTACCTTGTGGAATTCCGCTGTTAGAAATTTTCGGCTCGATGATTTGTATTGTTCCATCTTCCAAGTAATAATATATCTTACATTTCCTGATTTGATATGCGTATCCTTTAGTTTCTTCAACTGTTTCTTGGAAATAGGCATCAAAACTAAGAACCTGAAAATATATTTGAATGGTTTTGTGAATTATACGACATGAGAATACACTTCAAGGATGCTTTAAAAATAGCAAACACATGAGTGGTGTTGACTAATATTTACTCTGGAACTATGAAATTTCATGGATTTTACATGTGATCGTCATTACAAGGGTACTAATTTTTCTCATATAAAACAGCTTATATTCAAAAACGATTTTTGAGAATATTATGAATGTCTATTAACAATCCTATACTCATCATATGTTTCGTTCATACAGAGTCTAAAACTCTAAAGTAAAGAATAGTGGTCATAAAAATTTAATTATAATCTTGTTCACTAAATGTTTTTAGTACGTACTTTACGATAGTTTATGCAACAGAAAGGTGAAAAAATCATTTATTTTAGAAAGCGGAACACTTATCGCTGGCAGTACTTTAACAGCTTGTACAAGATAGAAAAACCTCGTGACATCTTGTCAGAATGATACAGAGGTCTCAAAATCAGCAATGCTACCGTATCTGCTTGTATCAAGTAGATTCCTGAAACTTCTGGAGACTTGCATAAACAAACTAATGTATTTTGTGAAGATTAACTCTGTTTTTATTGAAACAAGTGAAATACTTCAAAATACATTAGTATCTAATTCATACAAAAAAAATCAGATGTATAGCAATCAGAGTACTCATAGATAAGGATATTGTTTATTTGTAATATAAAAGCTCGTTCGTTTATAAAAGTAATAGCAACAGCATATAAAAAAGAAAGATCTGGAAGTAGATTAAAAAAATAAGATATTATTCAATTAGAGGTTTATCGGACTCAATATCCAATCTCCGTTTCAGTTGACGTATGTAATGATCTATCAAGCGTAAAAACTGTTAAAGGCTCATCTGCATGCCTTTGAGTGGGCATTGAAACGATAGGATAGGAAATATTGGCAGCAAACCATATTTGATGTTTCGTGCAGGCGACACTACATTCTAAGAGCAATAGCACATTGAGAACAATAATTACAAACAGTAATTCGTGTTACAATTAAATTAAAGAGCATTTATGTAACATTAGTGGTAGGTGAAAGAGGATCGCAGATTGGAAGGAACAGTAGACTGACATTTTGCCTTGCAGATTACTGTCGCCGCGGCCGCAATGACGTAGGGTAACCTTTCAAAACAAGAGATGCTATCGGCCTGTTAAGAATCATAGGGGAAAGATATATTGAGAAAGGAGGAGTTTGAATCCCCGTCCGGGCATCCAGATTTGGGTTTTATATGGTTTCCCAAATCACTCCAGGCAAATGCCTGGATGCTTCCTTCAAAAGGCCTTGGCCGAATTCCTTCCCATTCCTCATTAGAGGGACGTTAAGCAGATTAAAAAAAGAAAAAAAAGAAAGAAAGGAAGAAACAACTATGCCGTCTTTATTGACTTGGAAAAAGCTTTTGATAGGGTGCAATGGAAGAAGATGATGGATATCTTGAAAAGGAAAGGCGTAGATTGGAAGGAGAGAAGATTGATACAGAACCTATATTTACAACAGAAAGTACGAATAAAGATCGGAAACGAGATGTCGGGAGAAAGCAGCATTGCGAGAGGCGTAAGACAAGGTTGTTGCCTTTCCCCATTAGTGTTCAATTTATATCTGGAAGAAAATATTGGAAAAGGCTTAAATGGAAAAAGAGGAGTGGCAAGAGAATAGAGTGCATACGATTTGCTGATGATATGGTATTGTTGGCAGAAAGCGAACAAACTCTAAACAAAATGCTGAAAGATCTAGACGAAGCTTGCCGAGAATTTGGAATGAAAATCAGTACAGCAAAAACTAACAGTATGGTGATTGGAAAGGGAAGGAGAATAATAAATATTAAGTTAGGAAGAGCTGATATCAGGCAAGTAAGATCGTTCAAATATCTTGGAAGTATGATCACCGAAGATTTGAGGTGCCATCAAGAGATAAAATCTCGTATTGCCGTAGCGAAGGAAGCATTTAATGGGAAAAGGAGGATACTAACTGGAAAAATAGACAAAATACTTAGGAAAAGACGCGGTAAATGTTTTGTATGGAGTGTGGTTCTTTATGGGTCCGAGACATGGACCCTGAGACTAAAGGATGAAAAGCGGTTAGAAGCATTTGAGATGTGGATGTGGAGGAGGATGGAGAAGATAAGCTGGGTGGATAAAATAAGTAATGTTGAAGTGCTGGAGAGGGTCAGTGAAAGCAGAAAAATTCTCCAAGTAATAAAAGAGAGAAAGAAAAACTGGATGGGACACATGTTGAGAGGGGAGTGCCTGATAAAAGACGCCTTGGAAGGTCTAGTCTGTGGAAGGAGAATAAGAGGAAGAAGGAGGTACAAAATTATAGACAACATCAAGGAATACGGCAACTACATGGTCCTTAAGAGAAAGGCAGAAGATAGAAGAGCATGGAGAGCAGCCAAGTTAAAACCTGCTCGAGGGCAGAAAATTAATGATAATGACGATTAACCTTTCAAAACTTAAAACTTCTCAGGTAGTAGGCTAAATTAAAGCTAATTTCTGACTTCCCTCAAGAAAGCCCATACGGCAAGCATTCTTGTGATTACTTAAGAGTCTAAATTCAATAACCAGTAACACGTAAAGTATCAGAACTAAGGAAGAAGGTCATCATTGGCGGGTACAATTGAGGTCGCATTAACTTTATCGTTATAAAACCCCCAACATGCGCAAAAGGGTTCTATTCTATTTGCTGCATTATATTCGTTCACGTCGAATCAGTAAGTAATTGCCAGGCGATGTTACACAGTCCAGTCACATTAATATGACCACCTCTCAAAAACCAGAATAACCACATCTGGCAGAGCGGACCGCTGCGAGGCGTGCAGGAAGAGAGTCAATTAGGTTTCTGACGGTGTTCACTGGGATGTTGAACCATGCCGACTACAGTGCCGTGGCCAGCTGCGCTAGATTACGCGGTTGAGTATCCAAGGCGCGAACAATCCGATCGAGGTGGTCCCACAGATTCTCGATTGGGTTTAAATACGGTGAATTTGCTGGCCCGGGGAGTTAGGTAAACTCATCCTGGAGCTCTTCGAACCACGCACATACACTGCACATACACCTCGCATTGTCCTGCTGGTAGATGCCATCATTCTGAGGAAAAATTATTCGCATGTAGGGGTGGGCATGGTCCGCAAGGACAGATACATACTTGTGCTGATCCATCGTGCCTTCCACAATGATGAGTTGACCCGTGAATGCCAGGAAAACATTCCCTAAACCATAATGCTCCCTCCTCCACCCTGGATCCTTCCGGCAATTGTTGCAGGTTGTTTGCTTTCAGACGTTTCATGCCGTATGCGCCAACGTCCATCTGTCGCCACTCTGTGGACGTCCAGTTGAGTTACTGGCGTGCAAATTCCAGCCTTCGTTGCCGATGAACAGCATTCAGCATAGGTGCATTAACTAGGCGTCTGCTGCGGAGGCCCATGCGCAGCAACGTTCGCTGAACCGTTGTTGAAGATACATTCTTGGTAGCCCCTTGGTTCATCTGGGCGGTCAGTTTCTCAACAGTTGCACGTCTATTTGCCCGAACGCATCTCCGTAGTCTTCGTTCACCTCTGTCATCTATAGCCCGTGGTGCACCACATGTTTCATGCCGCTGATTTCGAATAGTGCAATTTTGCCATGCACGGTATACTTTCACCACGGCGGCACGTGAACAGTTAACAAAATTAGCCGTTTCCGAAATGCTTCCACCCTTGGCCCGAAAGCCAATAATCATGCCCTTTTGGACGTCGGATAAATCGCTACGTTTCTGCATAAAGCCAACGATTGAAATGCTTTCTGATGCCCTAGGACATCCTTTATATACACTCCACTGTAATGTGCTGCCACCTTCCTTCTGTGATTGGTTATTTCATGTTGACGTCGAAAGTAGATGGTGGTCATATTAATGTGACTGGACTGTGTATAACACATAGACATTCACTCAGACGGTGGCAATTAATTAAAAAGAATTAATTCAAAAGAAGTAAGTTTCTCTGTCTCTCTCTCTCTCCTGTAGGGAGTGGGATAAGTAAGATTTCATCTGAAATATCAGTTGCAAAACTGTCAGCGTTCAAGTGTGGCATACTGTGAAATGTAGTGGACTTATTTGTTAATAGAGTATAAGTATCCTTTATATAAAAAAAGCTAAGCATGGTCCCCACCCCAAAGATTGGTTGAACCCTCTCGAAGGAGGCATTCTAAGCTTGTTATCAGAAGTAGGATCGAAGACAATGCTTATTGGGTAGGATGGCCAGTTCATTTCTTTCTTACCTAAACTAACCTGGTAATCCTAACGGGTAATAGGGCCTCAACTTTAAGGAGGAATCCGAACTGCGGAAGCGTTCTGGCGTACTTCACATTACACAACAACCAGTGCCAGATGTGAAGGTTGGTTTAAGTGCCTTCAAAAATTCGGGGATTCGGATCAGTGACTTTTCGAGATCTCTAGTCAGACTGCTTAACCACTGAGCCAACAGACCGCCAAACATCCTTTAAAGACAATGCATATGTATATCTTCATGTAAAGCAAGATTTTACGCAGATAAAAGCGTGATAAACGAAGAAAGAAATATAGAGTGAACTGAATAATGATATTTCCTGCACTATCGGCTCTTGGAAATGGAATCGAACAACGGCAAATTTAGAAATCTAGAAAGGAAAATTCAAATTATGGAACTCCAGATACTGCAAGAACTGCCACAATGTTCAACCAAGGAAGTTAACGTTACAATAATGGCCCATTACATCCCTTCTGTCAAGGAAGTTGTGTCTTGTTTGTTACCTAAGTCCGGCAACGAAGGCTGTGTGCGTGACGCCACAGTGTGGCAGATATAGTATATTATTATTGATGGAGAGATCATGCCGCTTTGTTGAACTGCTTTGTTTTTGTAGTTTTCTTTTGGTTATATGTTGTTCGGCGCACTTTTTGAACTATAAGACTGTGGGATATGGGAAGAAGTCATTTTACAACAAAATATTTGCTTATCAAAACAGATTTATTTACCGGAAGATGCACTCTCAGAGAATAATAAGTACATTAATTGGATCAACGGATCATTTACGGAAGATACTGGGAATTATTTTGTAAATACCTTTGAAATAAATTATTCTATAGAGTAGGCGTCGTCAGTTAAAAATATTTTTCATTTTTTCCTGAATTTAATTTTATCCTCCACTAGACATTTAAAATTTTGTAAGAGCTTATTGAATATATGTATCAATGAGTCTGACCCCTTTTTGAACAAATATCGACATGAAATTCTTGTGAAGATCATTTCTACTTCTAGTGCTATAATGGTGTATTTTACTGTTACTTTTTTCAAATAGAGTATAATTGTCAATTAAACAGGACATTAATGTGTATGCGAAGTTTAATGCTGAAAATATAACAAAGCTAGTAATTAGAGTGTTACAGGGGAACTGTATAAGTACACTGGCGGATATTAAAAGTGTAGCATCCAGACAGGAAGGGCGGAATTTCAGGAAACTTTGTAGATATACCCAGGGTCATACCCAGAAGAAATAATAGCAAATTGAAATGGATAGGCTAAGTTTATTATCTTTATATGCAGTTGTCACTAAGAGGTGCGAATATTTTGGGCACCTTGGATCCTTGCCCGTACTGAAATCAATTATTGTTCAGATATCTTCCCTATGCCTGCATGTCTTGTGCAATCAGTTATTGCAGAGTTTGTGTAGTGTGACCATATGATCTAGTGAATTTACTCTTAGCATTTCAGATATACCTCTATTGCGGACAAATCTGGGAACCGTGTGGTCCAAATTGTGATCGTCACCTCTTGCAGGACTTGTGTTGTAATGGCCACAATATGAGGACGGGCATTATCCTGTTGGAAGATACAATTTGGATGGTGGACGTTAAGGGTATCATCAGCGCCGGCTATAGGGGTGGGCGACCCGGGCGGCCGACCGGGGCACCGGGGTCTGGAGGGCGCCGTGGTCTGGAGGGTGCCGGGGTCTAGAGGGCGCCGGTATCGAGACTCTAGAGGGCGTCGCTCGCTCCGGCTTAACTTTACCATTTAATTTAACTACCTATATCTATCGATCGAGAGGAAAACTAAACTTAGAGTACAAACTTTTATGAACTTATCCCGTAGGAGTGAGTATAAGTAGATATTCTAGCACGACCTGTTATTTTGTCGCTTGACGTATCCCTCACTAACTAAAGTAGAACGGAAGAGGGGCATTGAGCGACAGGTGAGAAATGGTAACTCGTATTAGGCGTCCTTTATTATCTTTTCTTCGCTTCCTACTCAATCATTAATTCACAAGCAATTTTTTTTTTTAATTTTAGAAAAACTTGTACGTTATCAATAACTTACCAATGAATTGTTTATTTATTACTAGCAGAGTTCCCGGCGTTGCCCGGTTTAGTTGTTGTTGATTTACCCATACACTGTTTTTATTCATGTAATGAGTAACTTGTACGTTATCAATAACTTACCAACCAATTGTTTATTTATTACTAGCAGAGTTCCCGGCGTTGCCCAGTCTAGTTGTTGTTGATTTACCCATACACTGTTTTTATTCATGTAATGAGTAACATGTTCCAAGTTTCATACAATTTAGGCCACCAATTTCTGGAATTAAAGCATACCTAGATTCATCCCCACCTTACCAAGAAAGAGGTGGGTTTAATTTGATTTATCCGTACACTATTTTTATTCGTCTGAACAGATTCATAGTTACAAATTTTCACTGATTTCGTACCGGACATTTCCGGTACTAAGCTAACCGGTGATTTAACAGCACACTTCCAAGAACGGGGTGATTTGGGTGCTTTGATACGGAATGGCAGTTTCATTTTAGTCCAGGTTACATTTCAACCTGATTACATTTTCCAATGTTACTGCTCGAAAATCGAATCATTACGCACATTATTACATACCACATACATAAAAAACGTATCTCGAATGTATCTGTTTATTCCGGCATTACGCAAAAAATACATATTTTGAGTGGATTTTCAGAATTTGAAAGTTTGGATTAAAAATTAAAATTTTACATATATCTTAAGCCATTACGACACATTTACTTTAAGAATAATCAAGCATTATCTGAAAACTGCTCAATCGATTTTGAACGAGTTTTCGTAGCGTCAAACAATAGATTTGTCTGATTGTGCTGGCTCATCTGCCGCTGGAGTTAAAAAAAATTCTAATTATGTTACTTCATCTTGCACTGTAGCTCAAAATTAAATTCTATTTCGTACCTGTATAGTTGAATATCAGTTATTCAGGAATAAGCGAGAAATTAAAAAAATTAAATACTTTACTTTCGATTTATTTCAGGGATTTACAGACATGGCACCATGGTTATCATATAAACTGCATTACGAAAAACGCAATAAATTATAAAATGAAGAAAAGCTGCTTTGTTGTCCTAAACTGTTTTTATTTGCAACACCAAAGGCTTAATGCAACGTTCTATTTCTATAAAAAGCCATCAGCCTACGCATTAATTATTATGAACACAATGACTCTACTTTCAGCTTCAAACGCCAGATAGTTTTGTCTGACATTCGATATATCGAGAACTTAAATAGATTATAATACGACTGACAGCTAGATTATGTCAGAAAGTAAGAAAAAATTTAATGTTTAGCTACATGCCCAAGAGGTATGCGTCACATCCTGAGTATTTTGCTTGTGAAGCCATGTAAAATAGAAAAATGGATGGCCGGACGGGGATTTGAATACAGGTGATCTCGAGTTTAAGGCTTGAGCGCTACCGTTAAACCATCAAGATCGCTTTATAGTTTCATTTAATTGAGATAGAGCACACGCCCCTGTAGCAATTTCTCCACACACCCTTTTTCGCCTAACAGAGTATTCCTGCCGTTTGAGTTAAGTTTTTGTATCTCAGAAATGTTGCATTTAAACTTTCTTCACAAGGAAACAAAATTCCATGTCGATTTAGTGGTATAACAGTATTCATCCAACCAGAAACATGTGAATACTCTTTTATGAAAAATCTTTCAGCTGTGGCGTTGCAATTTGGTGATGTAACACAAAACAAATCAAAACCGAAGATTTTATATATATACGTTTACACTTCTCGTTAAACAAGATGATGGATTCTTATCTAATTTGACGAGACACATTGAAAGTGAAATGTAAAATATTGTTTTATCCTTGGGATATGGTATCTCTAAATTGAGGTTGACAGTTTGAAACGCAACCTGGACCAGAAAATCCGCAAGTCACAAGGTACTATATGCTGGACATGTACAATTGGAGTTTTGTTTTCTTTCTAGCGCTTGTGGTCAAGTTGAGTAGAAAATCGTTGTCAGAAGGAAAGAATCTATAACTATAAATAATTTTTGACTTTCGAAATGTCGAGAGCTAAGGGAGATGTGTATTTTTTTTTTACTTTCTATCTGTCTCATTGAGATATATAAGAATTCATCATCAAATTGCAGCGCAACGGTTGACGTAAAAACCGCATTAGTCGCAAGGTACTACACGCTGGACACGTACAATGAGAGTTTTATTTTTTTCACATCTGACAAACTATAATACCAATAAAAATTTAAAAATAAAATAATTGTTTAAAAAAACAACATTAAAAGCACCTTCAAAAAAAGCACACTACAAATTTTAAAATAACTATATACGGTAGATCTGATATTTGCTATGAGACATTTGCAGGAAAAACATTATGAGTATGGAAAGGATCTACTGTTGGTATTCCTCAATATAGAGAAGCATATGATTGTGTACACAGGAGTAAGATATGGAAGGCCTTGGTGAAGAGAGGAGTTCCCAAAGAAACGATCAAGGGAGTGACAGAACTGTACCAAGGAAGTGTGAGCTTTGTGAAAATAGGGGAAGGAAGACCAGATTGGCTGGAGCAAAGGAATGGACTAAAACAAGGAAGTGCCCTATCACCACTACTCTTCATTGTAATCATGGATGAAATAATGCAGAAGGTGGCAGTGAGGAAGGGAGAGGAAAACATGAAGGTGATGGCTTTTACGGATGATCTGATGATCTGGGGAGGTGAAGAAGAGGAAGCGCAGCGGCAGTTGGATGTATGGACAGAGGAATATGGCCTGAAATTTAATGTAAAGAAATGTGAGTACATGGTAACAACCAGAAAGAAAAATAGGTTAACCCAGGAAATTATGATGGCAGGGGAACAACTAAAGAAGGTAAACAGGTTCAAGTACTTAGGGAGTGTATTAGAGGAATGTGGTGGAAATGATGGCGAGATAAGTGAAAGAGGAAGACAAGCAGAGGCGTTCCTAAGGAGCATTAGAAGCCTGATATGGAATAAAGAGGTGCCACAGAGAAGCAAGAGAGTAATCTATCATACGAACTATGTGCCTATCTTAACTTATGCTGCTGAAACGTGGACAATGAAATAGCGGGACATCAGCAGAGTACAAGCAAGTGAAATGAAGTTCTTAAGAGGTAGAAAGGGAGTCACTAAAATGGACAGAATAAGGAATGAAGTGATTAGACGCACCATAAAAGAGGAACTCCTACAGGAAAGGGTAGAGAGGACCAGACTGAGATGGTATGGACCTGTCAAGAGAATGGAGGCTCAGAGAATCCCAAGAAAAATCCATTAAATTAAGATGCATGGTAAACGACCCAGAGGAAGACCAAGAGATGGATGGCTGAAAGGAGTGGAGGTGGGTTTACGGAATAGAGGAGAGTACTAGAACAAAGTGGTGACAGAGAGGTGCTGGGATGAAAGAAGCAAATGGAGAGGCCTGTGTATAAAGTAGACCCGGCCATAGGCTGGAAACTGCTGAGGATGATGATGATGATTATAGTTTGTTTTGTATTTTAAATACTGTTCTCATTTTGCGAACTGGATGGTAGTTAAGTGGTTAAATAGCTTGCTTTCAAAAAAAGTCTTTATATACCCCAACAACATCCTGAACGAGGTGAATTGAATGTTGTCTTAAGGAATGTCGGTTTGCACTTTGGTCCAGCCATGTTTTGATATAATCATATCATCTGTTAAAGCTGCTTCTCGATAATAGAAACATGTAACATCTGGGCATTAATACATACAACATACAGAAATCTGTGTCAGGGATATATCTGTTTGTTCCGGTATCACACAGAAAATATAAATTTTTAATTGGTTTTCACAACGTGAAAGCTTGGGGTCCAAGTTGAATTCTGAAGTACATGTAGAGACATTAGGACACATTTATTTTATAAATATTCAGCCATGACTTAAAAATAGCTTAATTGATTATGACGGGATTTAAAACTGTGGATTTATTGTAAGGAACATTGGAAATGAAAAGGGGTGGGTGTAAAGGGGAAGAGGGATTCGGCTTTTGTATACCAAACGTAGACTGCCTTTTCTGATTGATTTAATGTATACATGAGTAAATTTCTTTTGATATCAGATAAAACAGAAGGTATGTATTAAAAACAATTAAGGGGTATGGAGACGAAGAGTAGTTTGGTTTTTGTGAAGCTAATGTGGACAGTATTTTTCTCTTTGTTTTAAAGTATACATGTGCATAGAAACCAGATAAAAACTGTAGCTTTGTGTGAAGAACATTTGCAAAAATTAAATGGGGTAAGGGAGTGAGCGGTTGGGTTTTGTAAACAGAATGTTTCTCTGTGTTTTTAAATATACATGTGCTGTGTTCCATCAAAATCTGATTAAAAGTCTATAAAAAAAAAAAAAACATTGGAAATTAGGCGGGGTGGGGGTTGAAGGAAAGAGGGGTTGGACTTCTGCAACCTAATTTAAACACATTTGTTCTGTATGTTTTAAAGTCTACATGTGCAAATTTCCTTCAGAATCGGATAGAAACTGTAGCTTTGTGTAGATTAAGGGGGTGGAAAGGGGGAGAGGGGTTTGGCTTCTCTAAACCAAATATAGAGAGTATTTTTCTGTTTGTTTTGAAGTATACATGTGCATACTTCCTTAAAAATCAGATAGAACGGTAGCTTTATGTAAATAAATTGATAGTAATTAAAGAGGTAGAAAGGGGGATAGGGTTTGCGTTTTTGTGAAAGTTATGTGATCAGTATTTTTCTTTTTTATTTGTTTTAAAGTATACACATGCGACGTTCCACCGAATCGGATTAAAATGTGGTTTGTACAATAATTAAGGGATGTAAAAGGGGAGCTATGGTAGTTTTTGGATTTTTTGGTCAGAAGTCTTATCCATAACAAAATACATATATGTGCTAACTTTCATAAAGATCGGTTAAATGGTGTCAACTGTAGCTTTTTAAAAAGAAAATTGACAAAAATCAAGGGGGTGGAAACGGGGAGAGGGGTTCAGTTTTTCAAAACCAAAAGTTGACATAATTTTTCTCTTTGTTTTATAGTTCTATCTAAACTGGGTAAAAACTGTGGGTGTGTATAAAAATTAAGCGGTTTAATGGGGAGATTAGAAACCTTCTTCGTGAAATATTATATATAAGCACCAACTTTTATGGTAAACGGTCAAACGGTGGCAACTGTAGCGTTTTATATATATAAAAAAAAATATTGGCAAAAATAAGGGGGTGGAAGGAGGGAGAGGGGTTGAGCTTTGGCAGACCAAATGTTTACAGAATTTTTCTCTTTGTTTTAAAGTATACATGTGCAAAGTTCAATCAAAATCAGATAACAAATATAAGTTTCTATAAAATTAAGAAAAGGAGACATGGAGTGGGTTTTTAATTATTTTTTTTTTTGGTCAGAAACCTTCTCCATGGGAAAATATATGTATATGCCAACTTTAATGGAAATCAGTTAAATGGTGTCGACTGTAGCTTTGTATAAAGAAAATTGGCAAAAATTCAGGGGGTGGATTGGGGGAGAGCGGTTCAGTTTTTTAAACCAAAAGTTGGCAGTATTTTTTTCTTTATTTTTGACTATACATGTCCAAAGTTCCATCGAAATCGGATAAAAATGTGAGTTTGTATAAAAATTAAGGGGTAGAAAGGGGAACAAGGGGTGGTTTCTCAATTAAATTCATATGGGACCACTATGGCGGTATACCTTATCCACTAAAAAAATTTCATTAAATCAGTTGAAAATCGGCGAAGATATCGCTGAACATACATACAACGAAAAAAATACAGATGAATTGAGAACCTCTCCTTTTCTTGAAGTCGATTAAAAATCATTTATTAAGATATGCCAGACATTTATCAACGAATAATAGAAAATTATTTCTATTATTGTTACCTTTTTAACCAAAGAAACTCTCTCTTTCACGTCGTTCTAGCGCTGATTTTAAAGTTGACATAGTATTACACACTTTATTACCATCAAATTGTTTAATAGTTTTGTGAACGTTGAATAAAAAATGGTTCGCGAAATACGAAAGGAATTAAACTTTAGTGTTCCCATAAATTTTATTCATCGTAAAAGTATTTTCAATATGTGTAGTCCTACACATTGTAAGGATACACAGCCTCTTAGTTTTTGAATAGTAATTAATGTTTCTTTTTTCCGTTTTATATTATTTCAATGGGAAGTGTTTATTGATAGTGGTATTTTCGAATCACTATTTGGTTTCTGATATATCTAAAGCTGATTATAGATGTATGTTGTTAAAAAGTGCTTTACATCGTGTTATTATTATTTCTTAAGTATTGTGCCAAGAAACCCACGCGTTGTTATTACCAGATGAACAAAGTACATGAAAAGCTCTGGACGATAAACAGTACAAGAGGAAGATCTTTGGCTAAGAGAAGAGAAGAGATGAAGTACGCAACATTATTCACACCAAAGGATCCAAATAGATAAGGCAATCACAGGAACTATTTCATGAATATTCAATTGTGGTGGAAAGATACAAAAAGTGGTCCCTGGGCTTTTGGCGACGACTCACACGGTGCAATTGAAAAGGAAATAACGTGATATATTTTATAAAGAAATTGTAACCCATCTCTCATGGGACTTATGAACCATTGTAAAATAAAGGATAAGAAATTGTAATTTAACTGAAACATTAACCATAAACCAATGTAAAATTAAATGTAAAGAACCTGGCAGTATGGCCGACCAGGCCGAAAGCCAACACTAATAAATAAATAAATAAAAAGCGGTATGCAGCATGGAGGAAGGAATATTCCTTCCTCCATGGTATGCACGGCAGACGTACGTTTATATAAACTGTTAATTATATCTGTGCGCGAAGAAGCGTTAAAGGTAAAGGAATTTAAAATAAAAACTAAGTGAGTTTTTATTTTTTTATTTTTTTTAATGAAGAATAATAAAGAAATGTTAATCTTTAATACTAACAGGAAAGGTTAATAAAGAGCACAAAATATTATACGTGGCGTTCCGTGACAGACGATATGCCATATAGTAAAGCAAAAATATTATAACATATTCTCCTAAACTAATAAAACAATCACTCAGTGACTTCCAATTCAGTTGAAATTGACGCACTTTCGTCATTTTCCTTAAAAAATTTAATTTAATATCAAAAGGAAGAACAACCTCTACATGAAAATAACTAATAAAACAGAAACGAAGCAAAAACAGCTGCACGAGCAATCATTTCGACATTAACATAACAGTTCAAAACGCAACAAGACAAAGACGCAGTGGCGGCTCTATACGTAGTGACACTGAGACATGTCACCATAATCAAGAATAAATAAATAAAAAATAAACGTGATGAAAGAGAAATATATATTTAAAAATTTAGCATTTCTACTATACTATTACTTAAGACAGATGGGGAAACATTGAACACCCTCTGTTGGTCACATTAGCAAACTATTTCACCCTCGTGGAGACAGCTATATTTTGTCTCCAATCGCGCATGCGCACAAACAGCTTCGCAGAAATTCTGGAGGGTGAGGGACCAAGTTCCAAATACGGATTTGTGACAACTCTGATCTGTCTCAAGGAACTCGAAAAACTTAGTAACATTGTCGGTAGAGTGCAGCAGTAGCTGCTTTTTTTTTTTTTTTTTTTTGTTGCATGCCTTATGTGGAATGCGTGGAATCGTAGAAGAGCTTAGTCTGCAGTTGTGCGCTGAATACTGATCGATGAGTGCGTAAGGTGTCTGCGTGATGAATAACATTAGCGAATTATTAAAGAAGCCATTCTCGCAACTATCTTACGAAGAAAAAATTAATGTGAAAAAATTAGGGAAACCTATGCCACATTTAAACATTTCGTATCGTCAAGAAAGTTGTAAAATATCTCGGTTGAGGAAATTTAACCGTGATGTGTGATTAAAAAATAACTGGCTGTGCGGTTGCAATGTGAAAAATGCATTTTTCAGTTTTCCATGTGTTCTATTCGGTGGTGAATTTAATTGGTCATCTGATTTGGTTCATCTTACAGGAAAAATTAAGACCCCACGAAAAATCAGCACTTCATATTAATAATGTGCTTAGTTTAACAATGCTTTGAAAAACAAACATTCAGAATCAACTTAATTCTCAGTACCACCTCGCTATTGTTAAACATAACGAACAAGTGGATCAGAACAGGTACGTTCTAAATTTAATTATAAATTGTGTGCGATTTTGTGGTGTTCTTGAACTTGCTTTGCGAGGACACATTGAAAGTGATCAATCCAATAATAAAGAAGTGTTTCGTGAATTAATTCATTTCAGTTCGGAGCTGGACAAATAGTTGAAAAGTCAGTTGCAAGGATCCACAGCATTTAAAAGCACCAGTAAAACCATTCAGAATGAATTGCTTGAGTGCATGTTGAGTATATATCATGACGAAATTCGGAATGAAATCGACAATGTTGAATATGTAGCCGTAATAGCCAATGAAATCACAGATGTGTCTTGTCAGTTATAGTGTTGTGCTATATTGTTGGTGGAAAACCTGTAGAAAGATTTAAATAAAAATATTATCCGGCAGAAAACCCGAGAAAAGTTTATTTCAAGATTTTGGAAATTCGGGAAAGCAGATGGCCATCATGCTAGTGCTATTGCAGATTGTATTTTGCAATAACTGTCACACTGATTGGAAAATAACCCTAAAAATTAATTGCTCAAAGTAACGATTGTTCCGCCATAATGAAAGAAAATTTAAACGGCGTGCAGAAAAGAATTAAAGCCACATATCATCATTCAAATGTTATTCATTGCTATGCACACCAGGTAAATCGTTTAATGTCAAAAGCGGCTTCCATCCACCGGGAAGTGCGCATTTTTTTCGCAAATCTTTCCGGAATTTGTTCTTTCTTTTCAAATTCATATCAAAGAACAACAGTTTTAGATGCGATTTTGCATAAAAGATGCATTTCAAGGAGGTGGAATTTTCATTCTAGAGGAGTCAACTGTATTTACGAATATAGAAATAATTTAATAGATGTAATGGAAACCAGCGAAGCCAGCGAAAAATACGTTTGTCTTCTACCCTTCAACAAGCATGTGCATATAAAACTTTGTTAAATGATAAAAACTTTGTTTTTTGGTTAATGATATTTCACAAGATAATGCCACTTGTCGAAATAGTTTTTAAACAACTACAAAAGAAAGACATTAACCCTGTAAAAGTTAAAGTAATTATGGAGACCTTTGAAACGTCCATTCAAAGAATAAAAGATCAGGTTGATGATAGTGATGAAATTGAAGGGTGTGAAAAAATTCCTGTGAAAAGTCGGTGATGTGATGATTCTGAGAACCAAAAGAGACAATATTTAGAAGTTTGCGATGTCTTTGTTTCTGAAACAAAAATTATATTTCAGTTACCGGGACATCTCGCAGCATCAAATTTATTTTATGTTAAAAATTTTAAATTTATCAAACAAAATTTCCTACCGAATACCTCAGTGATATGGTAAAAGAGTACCCGTTTTTACAAGAAAAAAGGTTGCATGGCGAATTTGAAGTGTGTTATTCGAGACCAGAATTAAGAGGTATTTCTGGTGTCGTTTCATTTTTATCATTAATTATTGAAAATGACCTTACCGATACATTTCAAGAAACATAAAAGTTATTAAAACTGTTGATAATAATGCCAATGTCAACATCAGAAGCCGAAAGATGTTTTTATATGATGAAAAGGGTAAAAAACTTTCTCAGAAACACGATGAAGTAGGGCCGACTCGCCGCTTTAGGTATGCTTTCTTGCGAAAAATCATTCATGAATAACATAGACAATTTCAACAAGAAAGTTATTGATTTATTTGCCACCAAAAAGAACAGTAAAATTGACTTTTCATATCGCTCGTTTTAGAGCCTTAATTCATTGAGATAGTGACTCCTAATATTAATTTCTGTGACTTAATGAATAAATAAATCTTTAATCATATCATTGAATATGATATTTCTTCACAAACTTCTGCTGAACGTTCACCCCTCCAGTATGGTGAGTCGTAAAGATCAGACCAAATTCTTTGATTTTTATTGCATGTCCTTACTACATTGTTTTGAATTATTTAAATAAAAAATACACCTCTGGAGTTTCTTTGCTGAATATTTCTTTGAGCAATGCAGGAATTCAACTACTTGCCCTAGAAGCTTTGTCAATGCGAGGAGGCGATATTTTTTTCTGTTTGTTAGTTCCTTCCAAGGAATATTAGACAAGTTTATGAATACATGTGGCAGTAAACGACTCTCAAACTAAATGTGTTACACTGCGTAAAGAGTGTGCCATTGTAGTAGTGGTTATTGAAGGCAATGGCTATGTCCTGTAGGCAGTGCGGGATAAAGAAAGTATGTGACTCCAGGCACTCAAAGTTCTTGGAGCCCTCTGCTTTGAAGGGAAAAAAATCTATATTTTGTAAGAACAAAGATAAAATTTCGTAGATGACTAATTGAATAAATCATATTTTTCATACAATTAAAAAAATAATTTATCATTTTATGATATTTTGAAAACTAGCAGCACGCGCTGGTAAAGAGACATTCAAACGTAGTAAATTGTTAAGTTGTCAAGATTCTTAGTCAAAACTGAACTTTTTTTTCCTTCCATCTTTCACTTAAAAAAAAAAAACTTCGAAAATTCATTCTTTTCACAACCTAAGCGAATCACTTCGGCCGCCACTGCAAAGACGTGTTCGGATACAAGTACATCCCATCACTCAATAGGTAATGTGCTTTCACAGATTTGGCAAAGTAGGGATTTGTTTGTTATTAGTTTGTGTTTCAAAAAAAGTTTGATCCGCCCTCCACAAATATAGTATCTTTGCGTAAGTTTTTCAACAGTTTATAGTACGCAGTGGCGTAACTATCAATGGGCTAGGCGGTGCCATGCACCGGGGGCCCTCAAGCTTAGTGGGCCCCTAGCGGAACTCAGGAGACCCCGACTGCCAGCAAACCTCACAAGATTATGTAGGGCTGAAAAAAGCGGTCGCTCTTCTGGCTTGAGAGACCAAAATATTTTTTTTTTTTTTTTTTTTTTTTTTTTTTTTTTTTTTTTTTTTTTTTTTTTTTTTTTTTTTTTTTTTGCACCAGGGGGCTTGTTAACCTACCTATGCCACTGGTAGTACACACACCAGAAATACAGTACAACCGTGGACCATCGATTTGGCGCGTATAACTCAGTTCTTTGTAAAACAAATGATATTGATGACGAGAGTGAAATGCTTCTGTGGTTACTGTAGCGGTGGAACAGCACAAAAAAAAAAAAAAAAAAAAAAAAAAAAACAACGACATTAGTGCTTCTCAATTCATTTTTCCCTAATAAAATGAAAAATATGAGAACACTAGTCATAAAAAATATGATTGCCACATTCTTTGGAAATTATCAGACACTCAGACTGTATTTTACGGTTCAAAAGTGTAGATTAAGTTAAAAATTAACGTAAATTTTCTGTGCTGGATCAATAGAAAAATATTAAATTTGGAAGTCAAATGCAAGTTAATGCTAAGCTTCCAGGAAAGGTGACATAAATCATTCCCCGTTATTTCTCCACGTTAATTCAACGGAACCTACAAAAAATTGTCCTATCGGTCTGAAATTTTGTTCACACATTCCTTAGGTGATAATATTTGACTAAAAGTGTATAACGTAAGCAGAGGCGGCCCTAGTAAGTTTTTAAGGTGGTGCGAGATCTCATTGTGGCGCCTCAAATGTGCAATCGCTTACCGCAATCGTGTTTAAGGTGTCCATATAGACAGACTGAAGGTAACATTCATTTTTTATATCCTACTAAAATTATAAATGTAAAAGTTTGTTTTCTTTGATATTTGTTACTGTTTCACGTCGAAACAGCTGGATGACTTAGGACAGGGGTAGCCAACTCAAATGATCTTGCGGTTCATTTGCATCATAACTCCGCGGGCCGCGTATAAAATTATATATCCTCATATTAGATTCAGACCCACTATAGACATTCTTTGGAGTGAAGAATTTAAACATAATATGTTATTGTTATTGTGTTTACTATTATACTTACATGTAAATATAGATAATATAATAATAATGACACTAAACACACATTTTAAAGAAATAAATAAACTAAAAAGATAGAAATAAAATGTATAAATATAAATGAAATAGATTATAAAATATGGATGCACAAATAAGGTATTTTTTAATAAACTGGTTTTTAATACTTTGGCTATTATAAATTAAATATATTTTGTAAAAGTGTGATGAATCTTGCGGGCCGCATGCGGCCCGCTGGCCGCGGATTGGCCACTCCTGGCTTAGGATAAAGTAGCTTTGTGGGATTCGAATACGAATATGTATATGAATTCGTTATGAATTCCAATGGAGTAAATCCGAGCTCAGAAAATAGTCTTTATTTATTAATAATAACTCAAACTTCAGAAAGATTAGCGTATATAATAACAATGGTATGAATGAGAAGCAACAACAGTGAAAACAAACACTATATGTTTGAAAAGGTTAATTTACGCTACTATAACGTACGCAATGCTCACATCACGTATACGTCAAATTTACATAGTTTTAAGAAAAATGTTTAAAACAAACAAATGAGGAAATAAAATCATAACTAAAAGGCCTAGATTGCCAACTTCCTCGTTTTTGCCCTTTGGCAAAATCGTTTTCTATAGATAAAATTGCAAGATCTGAAAGTTCTTCAAAAGACCGAGTTTACCGTAAATAAATTTAAATGAATTTTAATTTACTGAAACTTTGATCTCCTTTAGCGACAGTTACAGGTGTCGTTAACGAAAGTCGAAGTGCTGAACACACATTCGGAAATATATCCTGCCAACCATTTTGTTTCTTAAGTTGAACTTTTATTGGTTCTGCCGATTCAAGCCCCACCAACAACAGTTTCAGTAAGAAAGTTCCTCAGCCAAGTCACAACCCGATATGTCGTATTTTTCTCCATTAGTTAAACTAATTTCTAAATCTGCACAATTATTACAATTCAGGAATTGTTTTGATAATGTGTAAGAACAACAGTGTATCATTAAATTTAGATAGTTGTGAAAATTGAGTGACCTACGCCTTTATAATTGCCTATATAATACTAAAACACGTTCACTGTAAACAATTCTTCGGGGTCTGTTGTTATCTCATCCATGGCTTCGTACTCAAAAAATCTCTTCTTTCTTTGGTATCTGGCTGCCTTAATAAAAGGGTATGTCCCAGTCTTAGAAGCAATTTATCTAATTGTTATAAGAATAGGCGAATAACACCGGTACTCTCTCTCAAGTTCCGAGATCTTTCACAGCAATTGTGAAGCGTTTCATGAATCCTTTCATCCTCGATAGCCATGCTTACAATAATACTTGAATCAATGTATTATACCAATTCACTATTGTAATTATAAATTCAAATTGCTCCATGATCTGGCTCAAGGACAAGGCCTCTGTTGCTGCAAGTGAATAATTCGTTTCCAGAAGGGCGTCACGAATTGAATAATAGTGATAAACTGATAACGATCTGCATCTAGGCTAGAAACTCTATTCTAGAGCCTTCTGAGTTCTTGCATACCAATTCCCATCGCTTTGTTGATGAGAGAATGGAACAAATATTCTTTAAAGAAATGCGGACAAAGAAACCGATATAACTGATGTATTGGCAGTACCTGCTATTACCAAATTTAATGACAGCTAAATGTATTAAGAAAACGCTGGAGATAACATTGGTTCAGAATTCTCCTTTGGACACCTTTGTTTCCTCCTATCATATTGGATAGATCGCCATATCTTTGGCCTCGAAAATCGTTCATATCCAGATGGAATTTTTGCAAAGTATCATTAATATACAGGTCAGTGAATAAAGCTCTCAGTTTCCGAATAGTCACTTACCGGCTTGTAAGCAACGAAACACTCACGCATTTTGACTTCGTCTTCATTAGTGTCAACAAAAGCAACGTTAAAGATAATTGTTCTACGCGACTGACAACAGGAGTTCAATTTAGTATGATGGAACAGTATTTAGATGACTTAACCATGGTCAAAATTTTATACCGTTTTAAATACATTTTCCAAAATAATAAACATTAGTCTCCTTATTAGCAATTCAGCGGAGATGCTCCATCATCATAGTGCCATATTTTCCTAGCAGTTGCAATATATCCAGTTACTTACCATAATTAGAAATATTTAGTTTTTCAGATCCAAAGCTTTCCCTGAACAAGAATTATTGCATGTTAAAAAGAATATTTTGGATATCATTCATTCGAGGATAGCAACCCCCTGTGATTTTTCGTCTTCAATCTGTATTTACAAATGCTTGTCTATTATATTGAAGTTCTTCAGTCTAATCAACGCTTCAATCCAACTCAGCACGGTGTGTTGGCGATTTGAGGAAGTTTGGTGAGTTTTGGGATGCTCTCATAAGTAGCTTCAGTCATCAAATCCTTCTTTTCCCAAATAAGAGTGAGACCTTCTGTTGAATAAACAAGAGTAAAAACAATATATCAGCAGATTTAGAGTAAACAAGCTATCTTTTTATATAAGTTTATGCATTTTATATTACTCTTTGAAAATGCGTTTTTGATAACTGACGTCCATAATTTTTTCTTGGATTTTTTTCGTTGCTCGAATAATTATTTCATTTCTGATGGAAGGGTCAATCAGCAACCATTTTGAAATATCATCATAATTTGCGACGGTGGTGGTATGTCTGGTATAACCCATTTTGAAGTGCAGTGACGTTGCAGCCATAGCAAAATCTTCTAATACTTGCTGCTCTTAATCATTATGAGCCTCGTCTGAAAAACTTCTAACTTCCGTAACTTGTTGAACTAATTCTGATGACGACGATTCACATGACATCTCTAAGAAATTTTGCAAGAAACTTTAAAGCCTCCTCAGTTTCACCTTGGTTTAGTTTTTTTTTTTTTTTTTTTTTTTTTTTTTTTTTTTTTTTTTTTTAGGAAGAAAAAGGTAGCGATATGTCTGTAGAGGACACCTTGCATTTTATAAATATTTACGCTACCAACGTTAATTGCAATCATCTATGGTATAACATTCTAGAAGTAGATAAGTAGGTTGAATCTCGCCTCATGCACACACACCCACATGCAAATGACTGCCGGATCTAGAGGGTGGCAAACTGGGGCCCTTACCCCGGGCAGCAAAATCATGTTTAAAGGGACGGTACGTGGCAAATTCGTGAGTGGTGACCTTCTTTCTTAGCTTTACTACCCCGAGCGGCAACCTTCAGGTGGCGGAAAAATCAAAGAATAGCTTTAAATTGCTGCGGACGGCAAATTCATAAATTTATATTTGAAGAGGCGGCAGTCGCTGCTCGGTAATTTCGAAGATCCGCCATAGGAGAATGAACTGTAAGATTACAGCCGAAAAGGCAGGTGCGGGAGGCGCGGCGTAACACTGGAGAGTTCTAATTACGGAACGATTTGTGGTTTTCTCGAATGGAGTAACTCGAGCTGACTCGGACTGTATATTAAACGGAAGCTCTTACGTTAATGTACTAAAAAAATATATGAACAGCAAGCTGGATTATTATAGATTTTTTTTGCGCAGACGATCATTGCTGCATTTTCGGCGCCCCCCGTATGACGGCGCCCGGTGCGGTCGCACCGCTCGCACCGCCCTAGGGCCGCCCCTGAACGTAAGCTTCTAATATGTGGAAATGAAGTGAAATCACTCGAAATGTGGGTAGATGCATACATGTTATTACACAATAAATGCACGTTAATAGCTGTTGGTATTTATTCCGCGTGTGTTTGAATCTTCATTGTTGGATAAACACGGCTTTCCACATGCAAATAGCAGATGCTTAATAAGTAAAAAATCAGTTACATTTAAGATTTCTGACATTTGGATTTCAACACTAAGATGTATTGCATGCCAGCTTACCTTCCAAGGTAAAACATGGCGTCTACCATAACGGATGTTTGATACAGAGCATTTAAGTTGTTTTAATATTTTGCTAATAGCAGTTGTGGTTAGGTTGAAATGCAGCCTGGACCAAGAATTAAGAGTAAGAAACACGCAGAATAGATATCAACATGTAATAATGAGTATTTCTTGTGTAATAATATGTATGCATCCAGGGCCGCCGTAAGCGGGCGTGCAAGGCGTACCGCACGCGGGCGGCACATCGAGGGGGGGGCGGCAAAACGAGTGATCGACAGCCGCCGCCCCGCGATAGTTGCCACTTCATTGTCGCCGCGACGAAATTTGCGGCGTATTATGTAACAGGCGACCTTTTTTTTTTTAGCTCAACAGCTGCTTCGGGCGGCCAGTGACACTCGGGGTGGCAGCAATGGGGGCGGCACATAATGTTGGAAAGGGCGGAAATCTCACAGTTTTCTGACCCGGTTCGGAAATTTCCTAAATCCGCCACTGGCGGTAGTTAGACAGGGGGCGACATAATCGGTGTTGCACGCGGGCGCTCAAACAGCTAGCGGCGGGCCTGTATGCATCTACCCACATTTTGAATGATTTTACTCTATTTCCACATATTCGAAGCTTACGTTACACACTTTTAGTCAAATGTTATCACCTAAGGAATATGTACAAAATTTCAGACTGATAGGACATGTTTTGTTGGTTCCGACGTATTAACCTGTCACCCCATTCCTTCGCATGGATAATCTTCTAGGTTCTTAGTTGCGGGTAAGTCGCAGACGCCACTAGGTAAATGAACAAGGATAGTCGAGAATATTAAACTTCAGATATTCAAGTATTTAAAACAAGCAATTTCTTTAGAACGATTCTACAAACGATTCATTTTGGTAGTGAATTCAATCATTTACATTTTACTAATAGAAATTTTGTCTCAAGAACGATACGAATAAAGGTCTTGATATTTAGTGATAATTAGGGATGTTATAACGATACCTGTCTGTCATAAGCTATCCACGCTGGAAGTTCTGGTACTTCTGCCCTTGGATATATTGACGGTTGCCGTTCAGATTTGGTATGAAATATAGGTTCGCCTCCTATTCCAGGTTTAAGTTTCTCCGATAAAATTGGTATTTTGTCATATGTTTCAAAATGGTGAGATTTGTGAAATTTTGTAAGGCCAATCTGAAAGAATACCTGGATTAGTTTCAAGAATTGATGGCATCATAACACTGTAGGTGATCACCATACACAAAATCTCACATTTCTGTTGATGGTATTTCCTGGAAGTAGAGGCAGCGGAACACTTCTTAGCATTGTAAAAATTAATTAAAATTTTAAATCAACTTAAAAAACTTATTTCTCTATTTCGAATTCTAAATTTTACGTGAAATAATAATGTACTACGTTATAGAAACATGCTCTTTATATTACTTACGCGGTTGTCATAACAACCGCTTAAAACCTTTTACAGGACTTTGGTTAGTTCAGAGACCAGCTGTATGAGATTTGTTACCAACCCTTTAGAGAGCACACACAGTGTTATTTTTAAAATTATTTATTTAATTATTTTTTAAAAAAGAATGCTGAATATTTCGTGGCTTATTTATAACAAAGAACGTATTTTTTAAATGTCTTTTCCTGAAATAATCATTGAAGTTTCTTTAAACCATGTGCTCAGAATGGTTTCTTATTTACTTTCAGTGTATGATAGGTACTTATGACATTTTAGTTACATTAATAATAAGTACAATAGATTTTTAACGCGTCCCCTGTCATGAACTTTATCATACTTTTTGCTATTTCTCTCCTATTAAATTCTTCTTATTACTTTCTATTTTTTAAAGCAAAAAATATTTATGAATCTATAATCATGAAGTTGCGCTATTAATTTTCTTTCAATCCTATGTTTATTTATTTATTTTTATTGGCCTATGTTCGATTATTTCACATTCACTGTAAAACCTTGTATATATCGATAGAGATGCGTCAACTAATACGTTATCGATATTTTTCAAATTCAAGTTTCCTGAATTGGGAAACATGTTTCGAATTTTGACAATTCGTAGGAAGAAAGAAGTGTGGATGTTAGTTACATCAGTGAAATTTTATGAACAAATTTAATGAAAATTGTGTGTTAGGATTCATTTATTTTAAGCGGTTACATGAAGTTGCTTGTTTTCAACATTTGTTTATTTCGTGATCTGGATCGTAAAGTTTGAGAAATGGAACGTTTTTTTTTTAACGTCAATTCCATTTAATAATTGGAAATATGCTTATTCAGTCACGGCATCGAACAATGGAGCAAATTACTAGATTTACTGCTGATGACATACCTCGAATCGTTAAGGAATCCGGATTTCACTTTACTTTAAGAAGAGGTCGATTGGATTGGAAAAAAATAGGTGCGGCTGGTAGATGTGAAAGAATTTTATGTATGGTTAGGATGTTTGTAACATATACTTCTAAAAAAATATTTGTTTAGTATAAAAACCAGTTCTAGTCATCAATTCTTGTTATTCAGAATATATTACAGATAAATAAATAAATACGACCAGTAAGATACCATACATTTGCATGTATTGTGGATTTATTATTAATTGTTATTGTGCTACCCAGTTAATTTGCCCCCAGAGGAATTTTTAAATTTTTTCATTGTCACTCAATAGTTTGTTACAACATGTAACTCCCTTTCCAACAAATGAAAACATTGATTTTCTTATGCCTGAAGCCTTATTGCAATTGGTTTCGTGGTCATTCTATTTTTTTCCACATTTATCTACTAATAGTTTTCCTAGCAAAAATGCAGGCCTCGTCACGAATATGTACCTTATACATACACATTACTATTTACTCACTTCTTGTCTCCCAGTGTATTACAACCCAAAATCTTATCAATTGATGATTGTGTTCTGCCATTATTTACAAAAAAATAGTCTGGTGCGCACCTTTGCATCCTCTTAATTCTTTCATTTGTTGCAGGCAATGTGGATCCCATACTATCCCACCATATGCAAATAAGAAATGACCAAGGTTTTGTATCCCAATTTACTCATTTCTAGGTATATCTCCAGATCCTCTCAGATAATTGATTTAGGACCATTTCATATCACCTCTTAAAGGTGTCCTACCAAACTGAGTTTATTTTAACCCTGTTATCACCTTCCTTGTGGAAAATGTAATGACCATAACTTAGGTTCAAATGATATTATAACTAGCTATTGTCTGTAACTTATTTGATATGGAGTGTTTAAGAAAGTACTTCTCATTTAAAATGATTATGTCACAGTTAACAAATCGCCAGTGAGGATGAAAATATTAATAATAAAATGTCACTGCTCCAATTTGACTGTGAGAAGTAACTAAATCTGATTAATAATTTTTGTGTAAATTGTGTTTAGCAAAAAATGGATGCTAATTTGTGGAAACTTCTATCTGAAATTTCTTAGTTCTCTGACTTTTCATCAAAATGAAACATATCATATTTTACCCTCCCCCCTTCTTTTCCCCTCTCCTCATGTGCCATGGGCTGCTTATTATTCGAAGTTTCATCACATACAAAGCAATATTTTTTCCTTGAATCTTGTTCATCCAAACAGACAGGCAGGCAGAATTATGGTTAACATAATTTAAGTTGGTTCTTCTTGTACATCTTGGATGATCATCAGACATAATATCATTAATTCCAAGGTTATTGTCTACATTGGGTGCAAGTTTCTTTCCGAGGCTCGTTTTAATTTTGAAAGCAACACTTTTTGTTCTCAATTCTGTTGGCTTGCTAGGCCTAACACAGAAGAGGATTTTCTGTCGGGGTTTACTCCCTTAGCCTTTGAAGATCCCTCTTCACCACAAGGCAGTGGTTTCCTTCTCATTTTCCCCTGAGAAGTTGGGGTTGCCTCCTCCGCCATCTACCCCATACCGAAGAAACTTCTTCTTTGCCGTAGATGCCGTTAAGGTCTTCACCCGTGTCCCTGGGCATGGGTGCTGCGTTATACCCCGCAGGACTGGGTCCCCACCTGGATTTTGCCATTCTGCCATTTCGAACTACTGAGATGGAGAATGCCCACCCCCGCATCGTGGATGCACCAGGCAAGAATTACTCAAGTGGAGGATAGGGAAGGTGACCCTATCTCCCTTGAGCCGGGTTAATGGCTGTGTATGGTGCCACAACCAAAGGCCTGTGTGGAGAACAATCGTCTATAACAACCAAGGCTCGTAAACCACACCCGTGAAACTGGAGATGGTCCCAAACGATAACGATAATGATGATGATAATTTAAGTTGCTTCTCGCAGTTGCGAGTAGCTCATTCACAGTACTTAATATAATAAGCATCTTTCGAAAGGCTTGTCACCCTGCATGATACTTTTGCTGACATTGCTAAAGATACTACTTCGAACTTCTTCTGCTGCAACCTAACGTGTTGATTGTAACTGTTAATATGTATGATGATTGCTGTAGATCTGAATATGTAGTTTTTGGAATTGCTGGAGATCACAGTTCCACGTGGAATTGCTGTCATAATACTACAGTAGTCAAATGCAAAATACCACAAGAAATTCTGGTTGGGGTGGGACTTTCTCCACCAGCAAAATTCTGGTACTGACCTTTTGAAATTTGGATTAACTACTTCCGTATAATGTCCTCTTCACGTTGTATACTCTCCTTTTCTGCAAAAGTCACCACGAATTAAATTAAAAATACCTAAATATGACACTGCAGCGCTGCTATTAGTTGCCGCCGGCGCTGCGAAATCAATGATAATCTCTTGAAATGTTGGTTTAATTCATTGTTGTAATATTTTCTTGCCGTTTTAGCTTCACTCCATTGCAAAACGTCGCATAAAATTAACAGATACAAAATTTTTATTCAAAATGCAGTACTGTAAGGCTCACCATCTTGGAATCGATATAAGCAGTCAGAGATAATCCATTGCTTCCGTTGTAAACAAATGCTAAGTTTGTCTCTGGTTTGCGACATGGCCTGCCGCAGAACGAATTACCCGTAAAATATTTACTCTTGGGCCAGGCCGAATTTCAACCTAACCATGATCACTATGACAAAACGAACCTATTTAGGTTGATATGATTCCTGTACCGATAATTTTTGTGTCATTTTTTCAGTGCTGCTAACATTTCTGGGTTGCGAAGCATCTCATATTTCGGCATTTTTAATTCGTGGCGACTTTTCCAGAAAAGGAGAGTGCTAAACGTGAAGAGGATACTATAAGGAAGCAGTTAATCCAAATTTCAACAGGTCAGTACCAGTATTTCACTGGTGGAGAAAGTCTCACCCCACCCGAAATTCTTTCCCAATTATTTCTAGCAATATGATGGTTGTCCAGGATGTATTACTCCCTAATTACTGCTCAATAATATGTGGTTGGCTACCACACTATTATGATGTCAATAGACAATGTTGTTTTTTTAGCAAAATCTTCTTTGATAGTATCACATTATTTGTTTTTTAACACTATTTCTGTTACTGAAATATTCAAAATTCACTGGAAAAGTTATTGGCCAATTAAAATATTTTTGAACCTTAGTGATTAAGATTTTAATTTTTTTTTATTTATTGTACCTAACAAGAGGACGAAAACTTAAAAATTCCAGATTTTTTGGGCTGATAGTTTTTGAGTAATCAACTTTTAAATAATTGAAAACTTCACAAATTTGATGTTGCCTTGACAACTTTAACCCTTTCCTCCCTGACGGTACTTATTAGTACCACTGTATTTACCACCATATAATTCGACAATACCCGTGTCCACTGCATTGTTAAGCCTGTTGATGTATTGTTGTATGATTAAGTCAGATAATGACAACATTTATTTTTAATTTCTGCTTGAAATTGCCGAGAAATTAATTTTATAAGTTGGGGCTTGACAGCATACTGACCAGAGTAACAAGTGGTATATTACAATGAATTTTTAGATGATAATTTACTTGGTAAGTGTCAATTTCTGTTATTACTTTTTTAGTTTGAATATTTAACCATATATTTTTTACCTGTAAAATATGTTTTTCTAGTTTCTTTACTAAATAATCTAGAAAAACCAACGTGGACTTATAAGTACCATCAGGGAGTTCTGGGTAGTTTTATACAGATTATTGGTCAATAGATTTAGCAAGTATACAATTGGTTTTATCATTGTTTTAGATATTTTCAAATTGATATTTTTTATCAAATACGCTCTGATTGAAGCTTTTCTCTTAGAAGCTTATAATTTATCAGCTCTTCTCTGCAACCACATCAGAAATGTATGTGAGGAACGTAAGTGGTTTTCAAGTAGGCAACATGGGTTCAGGCAAGGATATTCATGCGAATCTCAGTTGGTGGGATATATGCAAGATATTTCAGATGAAATGGACAAGGGAGGCCAAATTGATAGTGTAGCACTAGATCTTTCAAAGGCGTTTGACAGAGTAAGCCACAAAATGGTTGTAAATAAGGTAAAAACTATTGGAGTGGATGAGAAAGTGATTTGGTGGGTAGAAGAATTTTTAAAAGGTAGAAAACAGAAAGTTAGGGTGGGAAAAGCGGTATCAAAGGAAGTGGAAGTAAATATGGGAGTGCCGCAGGGTAGCGTATTGGGACCATTGCTATTCATTATTCTAATGAATAATTGTGTTGATTGTTTACTATCTGAAATTAGATAAAAGGATCAAAACGATAGAGGACTGTAAACAGTTGCAGGGTGATCTAGACAGCATATCTAGTTGGGTTGGTAAACATGGGATGAAGATAAATGCAAAGAAGAGTCAGCTAATTAGATACACAAATAAAAAACAAAAGGTTAATTATGAATATAAGGTTGGGGAAGAATTGCTTGCTGAAGACTTGAAATGTAAATATCTTGGCATTACATTTGATAGCAAGCTTAATTGGGCAGGACACATTGGGCAGGTGGTAGGAAAAGGTTTCAAAATCCTGCACTTGTTGGAGAGAGAGCACGAGAGAAGTAAAGGAATTGGGTTACAAAACTTTGGTCAGACCATTGTTCGAATATGGTAGTGTAGTATGAGACCCACATTCTGAGTATCAAATACAGGAGTTGGAGAAGGTGCAAAGAAGGGCTGCTAGATTTATTTCTGGAAATTATCGCAGAATGCAATCAGTGACAGATATGATAAAGGAGCTGGAATGGGATTCATTGCAAGACAGGAGGAGGATGAGGAGGGTAAAGGGAGTGTACAGGGCGTATACTGGCGATGAGGCATGGAAAGATATCGCAGTAGGTATGAAAAGTAGTTCATGGAAGGGAAAAGATGACCATTACCACAAGCTGGCACTCGATTTCAGGCACAAGGGTGGGGAAGATTTTCTTTTTTAGGTCAGGGATTGGAATGAGTTACCAGGGGACTGATGAATAATTTACCGAAAACTTTGAAAGAATTTAAAGTTATAATTTGTAGAGGGCAAATGTAGGTGAGTGTAGGATAGGGGGAAGTTGGGTGTGTAGGGAAATTGCCACCGGAGCCTGTGCTCCATTGCAATTAAATTAAATAAATTAAAGTTTATAATTTATCAAGGCAAAAATGAAGAAATGACTGGAATGTTCTCAGATTACTCATTATGTCAAAGAGTGGTCTTAGAATTGACTGAAAAAATGGAGCAATGACAATGTTATCTAGTATTATCATTATTTTTTATTAGTTTCATTATTAAAAAACTGAAACAACTTTTGTTTATGGGAGAATCAGACCCTACTGCAAGGGACTTTCTAACAATCTGCTGATGGAAAACTAAAAAGAGGAGATTGTGACAATGAATTTACAAACCAAGGTATTTGCTACTGGAAATGGGAGGATAAAAAGGTCATACATTTAGTATCGAAGTTTCATGGCAGCGGTGAAACTCCACTACACTGGTTGGGGTCAATGGCAACTTCAACAGATGAGTCCTCTCTCGGGTTGGATTGGTGACCTGGTGGATCTTGGACCAGAGGGCCTCTCTGGCCGGTCATCGGGGGCCACCTCCAGCAGTAGGTGCCATAGCATTTTGCCCATCCTGCCACCCTGTTGTTACACCACTAGTTATATGCAAAGAAAAAAATGGATTGAAGTCGACAATTTCATGGTCAGGAGTCATCAAGGACTACAATACCTTCATGTGTGGGGTTGATACTGCTGATGGCTTTGTGCAATGCTGACAGAAGATTACTGAAATCATGGTAAAGATTGTTTTTGGGAATGCTGGATGTTGTATATGTCAATGCCTATAACATAAATGGTCCGATATTTGAAAAAAAAGCCTGTAAAATTTTTTAGAAGATCCTTTGCACAAGGTATGATGACTATGAAGGATATCGGTAAGAAGAAAAGGTCATCTATATATATTTCACCAAGCCCTCATCCATTCAAACAACACAAGTCATACTATTCCACAATGAGAGACGTAAGATTGGGAAAAAGAGGTATACACTGTCCCTAAATTGTAAAAATTAGATGAAGATGTGAAGTATGTAGAATGAAGAAAATACAGTCAAAACATCATTCCAAATGTTGCACTGTCTTTTGTGTCTGAATGAGCAAAAAAAAAAATTTTTTTTTTTTAATATCATGAGGCAAACATTTCATACCACTATGAACATAATTGATTTCTGTGCATCCTGTGATACACAAAGTCCCTGACGGTACTTATAAGTACCGGCTTAGTAATTAGCACTTAGAGTTCCAAAAAAAATTTGAAAAAAATGTGTGTTTAATTTCAAGTACCTTTATACAAATATATAATAGAAATTATAAAATTCCATTTATTTCCAATAGCCGGTAGGAAAGGGTTAAACAGCTGTAGCTCATAAACTGTTTGACTTAGATCTCTGTAATTGATGCCTTATTCTTCTGTTTTAATTGAGGTTTAATGTGATTTATAATATGAGTATGTAATATAAATCTCTGTAATTTTTAAGAAATCTTTTTTTGGGAAATTTGAAAAAAAACCTTTTGATTTTTTGGGAAAAAATGGTTTGAAAGATACTAACTTAGTGTGCCAAATTTTGTAGTGGAAATAGAATAGGGATAATAACCCATCATTTACCACAAATGAAGGCAGGAGGAGCAGTCACACTCAAAAAAATTGCCATATTCACAATATCCCGACCCATCACATGAATTGATGTGGTTAGAATTTTTTGGGGCAAAACAAAAATATGCAGGTATCTTACTTTTACCTGAATTTGAACATATCTTAAATTCAAAAACTTCTGAAACTATGAGTGTAATATTTTTTTCTCTGCATGCCTGAATTGATATAGACCATACTGTATGTTTTTGTTTTACCCCAAAAAAAATCCTGGTTTGAGATACAGATTGAGTGTTGTATTCTTTGGACATGGCATTCTAATTCCGAAAAATTATAAGAAACAGACAGATTAATAAAAAAAAAAATAACTTTCAAAAGCTTGTAAAATCCTTGGCATTTTGAATTGCCTCTGTACTAGATGGTTCCATATTGATGTAGAAGATTCCATTACGTTCTAAAATTATCTAGATGGTTCCAAATTGTTCTAGAAGGATCTGTTATACTCTGTAATTATCTAGATGGTTCCACATTGTTCTAGAAGTTTTTGTTACATTCAGGTATTATAAAAATGATTCAATTAAGAATTTAAAAACATTTCAACAGTTCCAACTTAGTTTCATTTATCATTATTATTCACTCACATTAAGCACATTGTTACAATAATGGATTTTCAGAAAATAAATTATGAAAAATTTTGGAACCAAGGAAGCATGTTGTACTTTCCAGGATATGTAGTAGGCCTAACCTGACATATGTAATACATATTGATAAAAATTCATAGAATTTTACACGAATAGCATCTATACAGTTCCTGCCCAATTCTCTGAAGTTATGAAATGTTTCTAAAACATGTTAAACACAAAAGTGGAAGTTCTCCTTTATGGGGAATGTAGTACTCTATGGCATTTTTGAAAGTAAAAATATAAATAAATGAATAAAACAAAAGAAGATTTAAAAAATTCATAAGACTGCAGGGAAAAAAATTGAATGCTTATTTTAAAATGGAGTGTCATTTTAAACATGAAAGTACTATCTTTAAAATAAAAAAAAGCAGCAAAATATCCTGCACTGTTCCAGAGATAGAGCATTTAAGATTTTTGTCAAAAATTTCTGGTGAGAAATGGGTCCCAGGATGCAATCTTTGGCTGCCTGTATCTTGGACCAGGATTTTTTTTTGAGCAAAACCAAAATATACCCGCATCTTACCTGAATTTTTAACATATGTTAAATTCAAAAACTTGAGACTATGATTTTAACCCTCCTGCCTGAATTGATATGGGTTCAACCAGTATGTGTGTTATTTTTTTTATTCTTGAAAATTGTTTTTTCAAAAACTGAAATCCCAAAGAATTTGAAATTTTGCAGTTTTTTTCAACTTTTCTTGTAATTAAAAAAAAAAAAATCAATTTCTAAGCTGACTTGTTGGTAAGAGACAAATAACTGATGTATATGGTTTTGACTTGCTGATATTAAAATTTTAGATGTGATTTAATTCTCATCAAGGAAGACTAGATTTAATAAATATAGAGAAAACTTTTAGATTCTTCTGGATATTGTTAGAGTATGCTTAAGTACTACTTTTTGGATGAAATTAATCATGTTACATAGTATTCTGGAGCTTTTAAAAATCATGTTTATATGTTGATAGGTTTTCTTCAGATTTCTGATAGGAAACATACTTAGTCATCCATAAAATTCCTCAGTTTACTTTTATTTACAATTTTGCATCATATAGTTTCTAAAAAATGAGCTACTGCCTACTTTCGTGTGTTTCACCTACACCCAATGATGATGTCTTTTCACCTGCATCATGGTTGAATATCAGATAATTTCTTGAAACTCGTGATAATTTTCCTAATTGAAATAGAGACAGAAATAATATTCATGCTACAAACTGGATGACAGAGGGCACTAATTTCAATAATCATTGGAAATATTTTTTGTAAACCTGCATGACATGCTCAGCCTTTCTTCGCACCCATGGTGTCTGTTAAGCCGACGCAGTGGGTAGTTGGGTAACCAATCCCAGCAGAAAACTATACATTCAGTTGGTGGGCAGTGGATATCAATCCCACAGATTTTTGCCTGGACCGTCTCTGGCTTTGCATTGCATGTGAAGGCTTGACTAATGGCTTAATTATTATTAGGATGCTCTGAACTACTCAAAATGTTAAATGATTTTAAATCCAGAATTGAAAAGTGATATAGCTAGAAAACTGAATAAGGTTCAGCTATCATTATCATACAGAAAGATGAAATGGAGGACTATGAACTAGTCTTGTATAACTGGAAGCAGGGGCGTAGCTACTATGGGGCTAGGTGGTGCAGTGCACCGGGGCCCTCACACTCAGGGGGCCCCAAAGCGCACCTAGGGGCCCTCAAGCGCAGTTTAGAGGGCCCAAGAGCCTTCACGGCAAACTGGCGACCTTTTTTTTTATTTTCTGTTTTTTTTTTTTTAGCTCTACCGTCGGTTAAGGGACCCCTGAGAACACAGGAGCCCCTCACTAAGGGCCGTCACTGTGCTCAGGGGGACCCCAACCACTGCTCAGGGGCCCCTAAAGAATAATTCAAGGGCCCTCATCCTCAGTTCAGGGGGCCCCTACCAGCACACAAAGCAAAAAAAAAGGTCGCCCGTCTGGCCTGAGGGCCCAAAATAAATTTTTTGCACCAGGGCCCTTGTTGACCTAGCTACGCCACTGACTGGAAGATACTCTCATAAAATGTTGAGACAGCTAAATCAGTACTGACAGTGGTAGAAGAAGTAGAGTATCTTTTTTCCTTTGAGTTTGTTCTAGAAAAGGGGAAGTGGCAATAGTAAGTCAGATTTTTATGAGAGATGAAGGTATATTTTGTAAATATTATACCCCATCACTGTAATCTGTAGGAATGAAAGATGTTTAAAATTTTAACAAAGCCAGGTCTAATATATTGTGATAGGAGGAATAATTGATCTATAAAATAAATAGGTGCCTTTGAAAGCAGAAAAACTGTATGTATTAGGGAAATGGGCTTAGAATTCAGGGATGCCATGAAGTTGAAAGGTGGTGTTAAAAGGAACCTGAAAAATAAGTAAAACAATAAAGTTTGCAAATTGCGGAAAAAAAATTGCATGGGAAATCATGAAGGCTCTGATGATGGGCCTGTTTAAGACAACATTGATTAATGTGTTGGCAGAGGGCATAATTGAAAACAAAAACTCTAAGAATATTTGAAACGGATATAGATTGTTGCAGTTATATTATTGTATATACAAGGTGATTCATGAAGATATGCAAATATTTGAATATGTTGTTCTACAAGTAAAACTAAAGAAAAACATTCGTATAAACATAAGTCCGCAAAATGTTTAGTTACTGAGTTATGGTTTTTAAAAGATTTTGCCTGAAATTTAGCAGTCTCGCTAATATGAAGCCATTGCAAAACTGTACGAGGTTACAGTAGACGATTTCCATTTATTTTGTTGTTGTTGATCTATTGAATGTAATAAAATAAATCCCAGACGAGTGACTGTATTAGTTTTCTAGAAATTCCAGGGAAGCAAAGAAATAATTTGGGAAAATTTGTAATTTATTAACTACTTGGCCCATTTTTTTTTTTTTTTTTTTTTTTTTTTTTTTTTTTTTTTTTTTTTTTTTGAAAATTCCAGACAATTGCACAAAGTTTTCAGCAGAAGTTGTAGAGAATTTAATTTTAGAAAATGATGGTAATGAAGTTAACTAAAACAGTATGAAAGTGTCAGATAATCTGCTTTTATTATTACCAAAGCTCAGTGTAAAGGAAGTTGTACAAGTTAGACCAAGTAGTTAATAAATTACAAATATTCCTAAATTATTTCTTTGCTGCTATGGAATTTCTGGAAAACTACTGCAGGTACACGTCTGGGACTTATTTTATTTTATCACCAGATCAATAACAACAAAATAAATGGAAATCGTGCTTTACTGTAACCTCATACAGTTTTGCGATGGCTTCGTATTAGCGAGGTTGCTAAATTTCAGGCAAAATCTTTTATTAGCCATAACTCCGTAACTATGTTTGTATGAACATTTTTCTTTAGTTTTACTTGTAGAATAATATATTAAAATATTTGCATATCTTTGTGAATCACCCTGTATATTCATCATGGTGTAATACTGAAGTATAAGACACCATCAGAACTACTTTTTTTCCACTCCAATGCTTTTGGACAGAGATAATGTAGTAATTCTATCTGACAGCCAGTGCAGTAGACCTGTGGCTCTCAACCTGGGATCTGCAAGTAGAATATTATAAATTCAATTTTAACTGAATTAGAGATAATGTAAAATAATAAAAAAAAACTATCATAAAATGAATAATGTACTTCTACTGTAAAAAGTATAAGCTATAAACTACACTTCCAAAAAGACATGATTATCTCAAGGACCAACATATACCTGATATTTGCATGGCATGAGGATATGACTGCATCATTACAGTAATAATTCAGTCTATTCAGTAAATAAGTTTCCATTTGGCAACAGAGAGCGGTGTTCCTTTCAGGATTAATCTAACAAACATTTTACAAGGGCTTTATTAGAGGCAATAGATCTTAAGTTACCATTATGTGCGGATAACAGTTGGTAGGGCTATTTAATAATTTACACATAGTTAAAAAAAATTGAGCCCATATAAGTTAGTGGTTCATAGAATTGTTTTTAACATTTTGCTGGTCCTCAGGTTGAGAAAGTATGAGAAGCACTGCAGAGGATAAATCGACTCTGTACTTCTTGTATTCAAACTCTCATACTATGGGTATTATTTCAGGGATTGTATTAGTCTATCTACTTTTAGCTTAAATATTGCAGCTGTCACTTTTCTTTTTATTTAATCTTGGCCTCATTGCAGAGTATGACCAACACATCACCATACTTCACTTGCATCTTGTCCTCTAGTGACTGCCAACCCAGCTCCTTTATCACACCATTTATTAAATGTGTTGGATGTTAATTTCTGCAAACAAATGTAGCCTCTATTCTTTTCTAACCCCTAAAACTTAAAAAAAAAAAAAAAAAATATATATATATATATATATATATATATATATATATAGATGAAGAAATTTGGAACTTCACCCTATTATCTTAGCGAAAGTACTGCTCATCTGTGATTACTACCAAATGATAAGTCAAGGTATTTAATTTTTGTGCATTCAGCAGACAATTAATTCCTACTTCAATATATAATAAAAAAAACCTTCATTGGATTTGTTAAAGAGTAAGTGAACAGTATGCTAACAAGTACTGCCTGAAAATACATAACATAATTTTTTAAAGCATATCTTTAATTTGCGTGCCAGACAATTTATGATTTTTTTTTCAGTCCAATATAATATTTTTAATGTCATTAATTATTAATGTCATTATTATATATTAGCTTCGAGCCCCTCAAAAATGACAGTTGAATGCAAAATTCTGGCAGTTCATTTGTTTGCGTTTGGTTAATTATACAGAATTGTTATTACATAATGTTAATGGCCTTAATTTTGTAATGTTCTACATATTTCATTTTCAGTTCACATAGCCATCTCCAGTAATCCCGATTTATTTACTTTACTTTATTTTACTTTAAATGACAAAGTATAATATCAAAAACAGATAACTGTCATTTATTTGAATGATATATTTCGTGATTCGTAAATTTCGTGTAAACTTTCTCTGAGTTTTTAATAAACTTCATTGTTTCTTATCTGCTGCCAAAAATATTCTTTGGTTATTTTTTAATCTAGTACTTATAACTGATACAGGTAATATAACGTAAACATATAATACCCTTCTCCTTACATGAATTTTTGTATCTGGTTATCGTAGATAAATAAAAAGCAATATGTAAATTTAAACGAACATACTAATTGTAACTTTGTGGTATATAATTGCCTCGCATTAATTTTTTTCCCCTGCTTTCCGTATTTCTAATATCTCTTCTCACTGATATTTTGCGGCAATAATATCTTTGTTGAATTGCGGGTGTCATGTCGCTCATACAGTAAATAGTCACATCCTTGATGATTTAAACCAAAAAAAAAGTTATCTTAAATCTCGTTTAATAGCTAACACATGTATGAAAAACTAAAGATATCATATATAATAGCAGTAGGAATTTATTCTGGAAAAGCTTATAAGGAAAAATGAACGAGGCATTTTTTAAGATATATTTCATTATATAAATACGTACTCTGGTTAGATTACCAGAGTATTTGGTTAGGATCTTAAGGGGCTCCGGTAGGATGGAAAATGATGAATTTTGTCATTTTCGTTTTTTGCCGATTATTGATCTTTGGAATGTCCTCTTTAATTTGGTGTATAATACATGCCTATTTATAACCTAGAAATGCTTTGAAAAAGGCTTTGTTGGCGTGGCAGTCTTCGTAGCGTCAAACAGGAAGGGGTGAAAAGGATTTTTGAGAGGTCACCAGCTGATGGGGTACAGTATATAAATTACCTGGGGGATGGGGATTCAAAGGCAAGCAAGGCAATTGAAGAGCTGAAACCTTACGGACCAGATGTGACAAAAAATAAGCTAAAATGTATTGCACGTGTGCAAAAAAGAATGGGTACCCCGCTTGCTACGTTTGGTATCAGGATGGACGGGTAAAAAGATGATTGATGGTAAAGGGTTGCAAGGGAAGAATAGACTTACAGAAGGCATAGTTAATAAATTACAAAAGTATTATGGAATGGCTAGTAGACATAGCAACACATTGTCGAAGAAATGAAACGATCTGTTTGAGCTGTCTTATTTCATGTTGATTCAACTGATTCTGCACCCATACCACGGACTCTGCCCCAAAGGATACATGGTGCAAGTACAACAAAGCACAAGCAGCAGGCCAAACATTTGTGTACAAGGATGCTTTTACCATATGCTGTCATTGAGAAACTTATGCCTATATTCAGGGATCTATCTGATGTACTGAAGAAGTGTTTACAAGGTCGTACCCAATATCCAAATGAGTGCATCAACACTGTTATTTGGTCAAGAATCCCAAAATTGTTTTTTGTATCAATTAATGCTCTTCATTTTGGTGTTTATGATGCTGTAATGACTATTAACAATGGCAACTTGTCAAGGTGTGAAGCATTGAAGAAACTGAGTATTAGCGTAGGGTATGACACCATAACGAGGCCATACAGGCTTGACCAGGAAAGGGTTAGGGTGTCAGAGAAAGCATTGAGAGAGGTGGAAGAAAAGGCACGAGAGGAGAGAGGAGAAGAAGACTAAAGAGAAAGCTGCAAGAAAGCTATCAGGACGATCCAGATCACCCTAGTTATGGTTCTGGAATGCACTGAAACTTTGACAGCATTTTCCCGTACATTTACTTTTTGATAGCTTTAGTGTACCTTTTCTTGGAAACTACCTGCATGAACTTCCTGAAACTTTTACAGCCTTGAAAGTATGTTTCTGTGAGTACTTTAACAATGGATATTGTATTATACCTTATAGATTGTAAATTATTGACTTGACAGCACCTCCAAAAGTGCAAAAAATTGGAATATTTTTTTTTTATAATTAATTCTGCCAAACCAATCGGAACTTTGGGAAATCCCTGTGTTAAGTATTGCAAAACCATCATAGATTAACCCTATTTTGTTTCAGATATGTATCACAATTAGTTGTTGAGAAAAGGGACAGTGAAGTTCGCAAGAAATACATGGGAAAGATACACCCTACCGGAGCCCCTTAAATAAATAAATGCATTTTCTGTGGATGATAGATACTACAATTTCGAAAGCGGATAACTGTTATTTATGTGACTGATACAATTCACGATTACGTACGTTTCTCTGAGTTTTTAATAAACTTCATTGTTTCTTATCGTCTACCAAAAAAATTCTTAGGTTATAATTTAACCTAGTCCTTATAAATGATACATATAAAATAGCGTAATTATTGAATACCCTTCTCCTTACATGAATTTCTGCATCTATTTGTCGTAAATAAACAAGAAGCAACATGAATGAACGAATGTAATATGGTGGCTGTTGGTTGGCGAGTGAAGGCTGGCACGTGACCGTTCTCAAGCCAATAGCTATAGACGACGTATGCAGTCTCCAGATTAGCATTTTATATAAGAGGATATACATTTAGATTAGATGAAATTTCTTCAGTTAAGTAGCTAATGCTGGACAAATTTCTAAGCACCCTAACTTCATATCAGATATAAATAAGAGAGTGGTCTCAATATCTTTTAGCTTTGTCTGTAGATGACATTGTTGACACTTACATGAACATTTTGGTGATTATTAAGTATATAAACTAACTTGTTTCTTGCAGGAGTGTGCAAATTCATTTTATTCTTTTCCAGATGGCATCAATGTTGATGAACTTGTGCAAGAAAGAGATTTTGTAACATTACAACAGAACATCATTAATATAGCAAGTTACAACCTGGAGAGTGAATATGATGTAAGAGTCTTGGACTCAAATTTTGTAAAAATATTTAAATTAGCTCAGTTATCAATTGACTATTTGATTTACACTCAAGAGTTCTTGTCCAACTGTATTGAAAAAGTTGGTTCTCAGCTAAATGCTATGAATGAAGTAAGTTAACAGAGACAGCAGTTGGCTTTATTCTTTCCTATGTTTCTTGTTAATGATGGCAAGAAAACCCATTACCTATCACAATAGATGACAAGTTTGTAATAAAATATACACATTAAATAATGACACAAAATAATTGCCACTTATTAGGTAAATTTTATGTCACTGTAATATCGCTGTGTTTCTTGTCTGTTCAGTTACTATAATGTTTGCTTTAATGTTGTATTTTTATCCAACATTCCATTAATTGTCTTAGAGTTGAATCTCTTATTGGGAGCAGTACTTGTGATCTGCTGTGAGAAATTATAAGGAAATTAGGCCATGTGCTTCCAGTATAAAAGTATTATTTAAATATTTTTGTCTGTCAGTAACACATGCATGTGAGTTTGGGCTGAGACAGATCCATCCTGTCACTGCAACTGCAAGAGAGGTTGCATTTTATCCGTTGATTGTTTTATGGGTTAGGGCTGACTTGATTTTTGATTGTGTGGAAACAGATGTAGAGAGCAGCTGCTTCTGCATTAAGAGAGAAAATTGATGCAGTGTCGAGGGGTCAACAGAATGAGAAAAATCCTTGTGTAATTCAGTTATAAGTTTATTTTTTATTTATTTTATTTCATATAATGTAATACATATAAATATATACAATGACTAGAACATTGGTAGCATTCACAAACTGATGTCCAGTTGTTGCAGTCATCCAATGAAGGAAGTTATAGCACTGAAAACGTCTTTAAATGGTCCATCATACTTCCTTAGAGGGCATTCCTTGATGATATGCTCCACACTCTGGGAAGGAGCTCCTCAGTCAAAGGCAGGAGAATCCTGAAGACCACACTTATACAGCATGGCGTTTCATTTGGCTTGACCTGTTCTTAGGCGATTTAGTGTGACCTACTGGTCTCTATTCAGGTAAAATCCCGGTTGTGGGATCTGTAATATCTGGATGTTTCACAGATGCAGAGTTCCAGCTTTGTTGCCATGTTTCCTTGACATCAAAGTCAAACACTTCTTGCCATACTGGTTTTCTGGATTGAAGATGAGTTGGGGATAGGTGATTTAGAACCTCGTTGATTGAGAGATCCTGTGGATGGTCAGGAAAGTGTAGTTTTATCCACTTACATGCCATTGCCTCTTGGCGTCTTACCTCTGGAGGTGATATGTTGCTGATCACATGTAACCAGGGGACTGAGGTGGATTTTAGTGTGCTAGTTATTACTCTCATACACTCGTTCAGATGTACGCCAATTTTTCTAGTGTGAGCACTACGTTGTCACACTGAAGCACAGTACTCAGCAACAGAGTATACTATGGTGAGAATGGTTGTTCGTAGTGAGTCCCGCGTCAGCTTCCCACGAAGTACCATCTAGCTTCTTCATGAAGTTATTCCATGTTTTAAGTTTCTGACTTGTGTTCTCCAAGTGTTTTTTGAATGCCAAGGAACTGTCTAAGGTGATGCCAAGATATTTAGGATAGAAATTATGTTTCACTTATGTAGTTCATTTTGAGCTGCTGGTGTGCTATTCTATTGCTCAAATGGAATGCGCATACTTCTGTTTTCGTTGGGTTCAGACAAAGTCCCCACTTCATATAGTACACATTCAGGCTTTCTAAGCCATTTGAGCGAGTGCTTTCACCTTTCTCTAATGTGGTAGTTTGTACAGTGATAACTAAGTCGTCAGCATGACAGAATTTATTGCTGATTGTTTCTGGCATGTCACTGGTGTACAAGTTGAAGAGAAATGGAGCTAGTACTGACCCTTGAGGTAACCCATTTTTTATTGTAAATGACTTACTTGTCTTTTGTCCAATGGTGACCTCGAAATATCGGTTGGTCAGCATGTTCTTCAGGAGTGATGCTAGTTTCTGCAGGGTACATGTTTTTCAAGTTTAAGTAGCAGTCCATCCAGCCAAACTGTATCACATGCATCTGTTAGATTGACAAAAGCTACTTATGTCTTTATCTTCTTGTAAAATCCAGCCCCATTATATGATGTCAGTGCTAATACTTGTTCACAACAGCTCCGTTTTAGTCTGAAACCTGCCTGGTATGTTGGTGTTATTTATTATTCCTTGAATACGGTTAAGAATGAGGTGTTCTAGAAGTTTATAGCAAACACTGAGTAGAGCAAATGGGTCGATAACTTGAAGCATCATCTGCTGGTTTGAGAATCGCCAAGGTGTGAAACATCTTGAATTCTGGGGAGATGATCCCAGTGTCCAGGATATCACTGAAGAAGTTCTTTAGCCATGTTCTTCCCTGTTTGACAAGATATCTTATGAATTCTGGGAAAACCCCATCCAATCCTGCTGCCGTCCTCATTTTTAGCAATTTGATGGCTTTCTCATCTTTGTGACTGAATGGATTAGAAATAGTAGGGTTATTTCAGAGGTTTTTATCCATATCAGTCATCTCTCTCTCTCCATCTGTTTCTTCATTACAGGATCTATTGAGACTTTACCAGCTCTTGTTTTGATGTGAAATGCCATTTCAGTTGGTGCAATTCCTGGCTCCTCTTTGCATGTGTTTGAGGCTGCACCCAGTTTTCTAAGGGTATTCCATGATTTTCTGCTAGAGTGAGTAAAGCTAAAGCTCATTTGAGTTCTTTCCATTTCTGTTTCTTCCCTTCATTCAGCTTTTCTAATATTCTTTTTCCTGTTTCAAGGTCACCAGTTTTTTGATAATTTTCGTACATAGTTTGGGTAGATTTGTACCAGCATGGAATATATTGTTTCCTGTATCCTTAAGGAATGTTTCATCTAGCTGCAGTGATGACAATACCTAGAAATTGTAACACTTAGCGTCGCTTGTCGTTGATTTGATTGATTGTAATTATGAATTACTCAATTCTTTAGATCCAAAATATATCGTTTATTTTATATCATTCGGATCTACTAGGAATTACAATGGAATTGGTTATTCTCAGAAGATGCAGGTTCGTTTTAGGTAGTGTTTTTCTCGAGCATTCAATCTACTAGTCTACTCTGATAACTATCAAGTCCTAATCTCCATAGCAACTTACAACTCATTGCTTTTTCTCTCTAAGAGTATATATATTATTAGTTTTTTTTTTTATCTACTCTCAGAGATAAAAAATATAATTTTCTTATGAAAATATTTCTGTTCTGTCACATGCCTCCTCTAGTTTATCGTGGCTTTACTTAAAGAGACATTGGTAAACTTCTAAGAATAACCTTGCATATCAATCTTCTGAGATCCCCATCTCTCTTATTCCTAGTACAAAACATTTTACAACACATTCTCTTCTTAATACTAATAAAATGAACCAAAAAACATGTCTGAATATTCACACAAATTCAAGTCCTGTCGTGGTAGTATCGTGAAATATCTCATAATGTAAACATACATACATACAACAATTAACAAAATTCTAGTTTTACATCACATTACTATGACATCTTAGTAAAATGTAGCTGACCACAATTTTTTCATTCAAAGCTACACTTTCTGGTCTAACTAACAACAGAGTAGATACCTGGAAGCAGTTACAGTACTTGCAAGGAAAAAAGGTAACTGGACCAATAAATTATTATATTAAACTAGTTGTCATGCTGTCGCGGTTATGCTGGAGGTTCGGTTACAATACTTACTGTGAACCTTTAAAGCTCCGCGCACTCAGTAGATTCTGGTTCTTTCTCTGACGGCCGACAACTGATGTTAAGTCGGTAAATGAAATGAAAATGCACCTTTTTATTTGAAACACATGCATTTAATAGTTAATAAGATAATCTCGCTCCAACTCCCAACCTTCATGAAAGTTCGCTATCGGTACTTCGATCCTTTAAGATTACAGGTAATGCCTCCGATAAATTTAGACTGAATAACACGCACTCTTTTAATTCATACAACACCCTTACTAGTTCTCAGACCATACCTATGGCTCACCACGAAAGAATTCGTATAAAATTCTGCAAATACTTTCTTCATTACTAAAGTTCCTTCATATCACCAAAGAAATCACCTTCTACAAAATATATTCTTTATCATAATGACTGAGCGCGAACACGCGTTCTCGTCGACTCGACTGATTGTTCACTTTCACAACGGACTCACCTACTCCACGGCCAATGGCAGACTGCCCGCCCAGAAGCCTAGGTGCGTCTTTTTCCCAAGCACACCATGCTTCCGAATTTGGGGTTTACACCCCCGAGTTCACGGACCCGGCAGATGTTGACGTCACTAGATGACGACCAGTTTCAACCCATGCTTTAAAACTGTGTCCTACCTCACTAAACCCACGGACTTGGCGGATCCTGATGTCACCAGACAACCACGCAAACCGCCAATATTTAAAACTTCTCAAATTATCTTCCAAAGTAATGGGGAAATGCCATTAACCTGTTACAATGGTTCATTTCCTTAAAAGGTTTAAGTGCAGTCACATGATAGTTGCCTTTCAATGTCTTACTACCTGGGACAATTAAGGTATACGAATTAAAATTGGTCCTATTAAAAATCTCATATGCGCCTTCATACAAAAAATGAATTTTTTTTATTTCCTTGTCAACAGCAGAGGATTTAAAGTGTGTTTGTACTAAAACTAACTGACCAACATCATACACCATAGGTTTAAGATTACTTTGTCTTTCTCTTCGCCTTTTTGCATGTTTATGGAGTTCATCTAGTGCGATTTTGAGTTTATCTACATAATTAGATTGGGTCGGTGGAAACCAAATATATTCAGGCACCATTCTATGTGGTTGCTTAAGGAACATCAACTCATACGGACAAAATGAAGTGGATTCATGTGGGATACTATTTAATACATCTCCAATATTGTTTATTTCTAACTCCCAGCTTTGGTGACTACTGTTGCAATAGGTTCGAAACCATCTGCCTAGTTCTTTCATGACATGTTCTACAATGTTCCCCTGGGGATGGTAAAAAGAGGTTTTTATCATTTCAATATTTAATTGTTTCATGCATTGTGTCCAAACCTTACCTGAAAATTGAGGTCCATTGTCTGTAAGGACTTTAAGCGGTTTACCAATTTTGGGAATGTAATCATTGATTATTTTTGTACAAATGGTTTTGGCTGTGGCTCGTTTAATGGGATGTTGAACATACTTAGTGAATACATCCAGCAGAACACAGATTTGAGTAACTCCACCCCTTGACATTGGTAAAGGTTCATAAATATCTATGGATATAATTTCATGTGGTTTATTAGGTATAATACTCTGCATTTCTCCTGCTCTTTTCTTATTGTCTGATTTTGTTCTTTGGCACAAAATGCAAGAAGCGATAATATCTCTTATTCTTCTATACATGTTGGGGAAATAGAAACTCTCAAATATTATTTTGTAACATTTAGTTACTCCAAACTGTCTATAACTTAAGGGATGATGAGTGACAAAAATTTCAACCCATTTCTCTGGAATCCATAATTTCCAATCTTCTCTTTCTTCATTGTTTTTCCTAAATAGAATTCCACCTTCTATAAAATAATAATTTAATAATTTGGTAGGAGCATTCTTTGTATGCAACTTAATTATTACCTCCTTTATTACAGGGTCTTCATATTGCTCTTGCTTCATATTTTTTAAACAAGTAATTACTTCCTTTTCACCCTGGACTCGTCTTAAATAAAGAAGTTTTGGTTGTTGGAGGGAAACACCTGAGTTATGTTTATCCTCCATCGCTACCGGCAATTGGGATAATGCATCTGCAATAATGTTGTTCTTTCCTTCAATGTATCTAATTTCATACTGGAATTCCTGCAATAGGAGTGCCCACCTGGTTAATCGACCATGTACTAATCTGCACTTGCCCAGAAAAGAAAGGGCCTTATGGTCGGTATACACTATAATTTTCCTTCCCAGCAACAAATAGCGGAATTTTTGGAACACCCAAATGATAGCCAGTGCTTCACGTTGTGTAATGCAATAATTACGTTCAGCACTGCTTAATAATCTACTGGCAAAGGCAGTGGATTTCTTTTCAACCTGATCATTTACCATAACTTCTTGGAAAATTTCTGCCCCAAGTCCATATTCACAACAATCTGTAGATACACAAATATCCAAGCTCCAATCTGGTGGGTTTAATACCGTGTGTTGCAACAGTTCATTTTTCACTTGCATAAAGTCATCTGTGCACTCCTCAGTCTACTTCCATACAGAATTTTGTTTCTTTAATTTCTCAAAATGTGGGCTATTGAGGATCTGACCCTTCACATAATCGCTATAATAGTTCCACAATCCAAGAAAACTCTGTGATTGTTTTTTATTTTATGGTATTGGGAAATCCCAAAAGGCCCAAAGTTTATCTTCACAAGGAGCAATTCCCGTAGGAGTTATTGTGTGTCCCAAGAATTCTAATTTGTCTGTTAAGAATACACATTTTTTTTTTTTTAATTTGACAGTCATTCCTCCTTTATGTAATGCTGATAATACTTGTCTTAATATTTCCCAATGTTCTTATATGGTATCAGTTGCAACCAGGATTTCGTCAACGTAGATATATACTTTCTTCAACAATTCTGGCCCTAAAACCATGTCTAGTGCTCTGATGAAATTGGCAACAGCATTGTTTAATCCGAATGGCAAGACCTTAAAATGGTACGATCTACCTTGATAAAGAAAAGCGATTTATTTCCTAGAATCATTTGCAATCTTTACTTGCCAATATGAAGATGTGAGATCAATGGATGAAAGGAATTTCTTACCATGAAAATGGTGTAGAATTTCATGAATTGGTGGAGGGTGGTCTCTCTCAGTGACCAATACTTTATTGAGCGCTCTGGCATCCAAAACTAACCAGGCTAATTGATCTGCTTTTGTTACAACAACAAGAGGGTTATTAAATGGGTTGTTGGATCTTTCTATTATTCCCCATTTCAACATTTTGTTAATTTCTTCGTCAACTAGATCTCTGTCACGGTCACCATGTAACGTTTAGCATCGCTTGTCGTTGATTTGCTTGATTATAATTATGAATAACTCAATTCTTTAGATCAAAAATATATCGTTTATTTTATATCATTCAGATCTACTAGGAATTACAATGGAATTGGTTATTCTCAGAAAATGCAGGTTCGTTTTTAGGCAATGTTTTTCTCGAACATTCATTCTACTCTGATAACTATCATCTCACAAGTCCTAATCTCCATAGCAACTTACAACTCATTGCTTTTTCTCTCTAAGAGTATATATATTATTAGTTTTTTATCTACCCTCAGAGATCAAAAATATAATTTTCTTATGCAAATATTTCTGTTCTGTCACAAAATCTCTTGTAGTTTTCTGCTTTTGGGGTTATCCATTGCAGGTTACTATCTACCTTGGCATTATTTTAGTCCCAGTTTGCCCTTTTTAAGTTCCACCTCAGTTTATGAATGGATCTGTTAACAGGTATTGTGATATCAATACTGATTAATGTGGGTCTGTGTTGTCTTCTTGGAAAATGCTGAAGGACTTTCCTTATGTGGTCTAAAGGTTTTCTTTCATCTGTGGGAAAAAAACCAGATCAGGATTGTTGTCAGATTGCCACCTAGAGGAATGGAATGTTATCTTTTCTTTAGCATCGTAGCAGGTCTTGACTTTCACACCACATATTAAGTTTCTATCCATTTTCATCAGTATTTGGTTAACCCCAAGATGTATGTCAGCTGTTAAAGTCTCCTACGTGTATGCAAAGTTTAAGTTGTGAGGGCAGTGTTGGAGTTGGCCAGTTGGAATGAGGTGGTTTGTAAACTGATGCAACAGTTAAATTATTGAGTTTGACAGTTATTGTTTCTGTTTCATCGACCTTTTGACAGCTCACTTCCTAGATATTGCAAATGTTACTTTTGGCATAAATAGCTGATCCGTTTATAGAAGTCTCACTATCATTCTGTATCCTGCAATCTTTCCCCTGCTTTCCAAATCTTTTTCAGTCATGTGGGTTTCTTGAACTGCTAAGATGTCAATTTTGAGGTCAGTAGCTAGTTTGCTAAGGTATTCACGTTTAGAAATTGTTAGTCCTCCTGCATTTATTTGAAGAATGTGAGCGCTGGCTCCAAACGTTCTGGTCGGTTGGCTCTGACAAGTGCCGTTGTTCAGTTTCATCCTCTGATGCTGCTTTGTGTTACCGTGAGAGATACAGGATCTAGTTCGATCGCCTATTGTGTAGATTATCAGCCATCCTGCATCAGCAGTCCGTTGCCCAGGGTAAACCACGAGGAGGTTATCTACACATCGTATTCCACTTATAAGTTGTTATTAGTTAATGGTACAGAGTCTTCAGTTGATTGTGTGTTGGCGTACAACAAACACTAGTTTATTAACTACAGATTTGTTTAGGCAGGTAAATTAAAAGCTTGGAGATCCACAAGAAGTGAAAATGGCTTCTATTCTAAACACAAATTTGAGGGTTATATCAGTTGAAGAGCTTGGCAATATAGGTTTTAGAAAAAAACTAAAGGAATTTCCTCAATCAAGGAACATTTATTTATGGATAGTTGTAACATCCAGGAAAGCAGAATAGCTTCACATGACTGCCATGAAAGGGACTTACAACCAGTAACTAACCTGTTAGACACCTCCTACTGTTGGGGTTATTATATACAGCTCTTTGTCCAAACTGTGATCATGTCTGGCTCCTTTACAGATTCTGTTTAGTGATCATTAATCACTTGTAATTACCACAAGGGATAAACGTATGTTCCCAAAATAAAACTCTGTAGACTTCCTGATAAATTCAGAATTATATATTGTGCAAAAGTTCTCTTACATAAACTCGGTACCAGCTTAATAGAAAAGCATCAGACTTCTACCCGAAATAAATGATTGCAGGCTAAATCATCCTCACACAGTAAGCAACTTCCTCCTAACCTCTACATAGATGTGAAAGTTAAAAGTTCATCTTGAAGGAAGAGTGAATCTGCAACACTGTTGCGTCACTACTAAAATTTTCTACACGACCGACCAACACACTGTCCTCCCCAGGTCAGTTTCTGCTGGTATACTGCTGCTCCTTGTGGTTAGTATTGTCTCCTTATATTCATATTGGGCCCAGCAGACTCCGCATACACGTGATTTGGCAGAGGGAAACCTTAATTTTATTCTGATCATTCTCAATTTTGATATGTTGTGAAGCCTATTCTAAATGTCAATTTCTGTTATGGGAGTCTTTCTCCTTGGTGTTGTGGTTTCTGACCTTGTGAAAGCTTTAAATCTGTCATCATTCCTACAATTATTCAATCTGTGATCCTCAGTGACTTCAACTCCATTTGTATCTACAATAGTCATAATACTAGTCTTGTGTAGTTCGCGAACGAACTAGTTCGGAAGAGCGCTCCCACAGGCGAACTACGTGAACTAGTTCCCAGATCTCTCGCTCCTTAGTTCGTTCGATCCTTTCCCGAAGGCCAACTTTTGTTTTAGTTTATTATCTAAAAGGAAACACAGTTCCTTGTGGACACATTTCACTGAAGACACAGATATAAAAATAAAAGAAAAATAAATTGTTCAACATTAATAATTATTGCAGAAGTCACAAACGGAAATTTAACATGGAATGTGAAAATAAAATACACTTTGATCCCATTAACAATCAAAAGACAACCATCGATAACCACAACTACCATAACAAACAAGAGAGCGCGTGCAGTAGCGCTAGCAAAGCGATCGAGCGAGCTGTCTTGGAGGACCTAGTTCGCGAACTAAACAGAGCGCTCTCAGTCGCGAACTAAAGAGAGCGGTACCGTTCGCGAACTAAACTGAGCGCTGTAGGTCGCGAACTAAACTGAGCGGTACCGTTCACGAACTAAATTGAGCGCTACCGTTCGCAAATTAGCACCATTCGCCGCTAGGGTTTCCAATATTTTTTTGGTTGATGGTAGGAATTTTTTAAAAAGAATAACCTATAAAAATTTGCTACACTTCAAAAATATAATATTTTACGATAGAGTAGAAAATGATAAAAGGTATGTTTTTACTATTTCATTTCTTAAGCTATATTTTTTGCACTTCTCTCATCTTTAATTCTTTTTTGTCTACAGTAAAATTGCTTTATCGCTTTCAGTTGTCAAATTAATTTCGAGAAAAAGCTCATTTTTTATTCATGAAATACTTCTCTTACTTTTACCTGGATTTCTTATAATATTGTTATTTCAGAGTAAAGTTTGTTCACTTTGATATTCATTTTTTCTCGCAAATTTATAACCTCTAACATAGTCTCACAGTCATCGAATGAAACCCTGTGATTTGAATTTAATTTTTTGATTTTGTATAACCAATTGCTTTCATTAAAATCTAACTATTTACTAAGATACTCCAGACATTTATCAACGAATACTAGAGCATTATTTTTTTATATTATCAGTTTCTGTGGAGAATTTGGTTTCTAAAGGCTTTGTCTTGTTTTCTTAACCAAAGAAACCGTATCTTTTACACTTTTCTAGCGCTGATTTTAAAGCTGACATAATACAATACTTATCTCAGTCTGTTGGTTAACAGCTTTGTAAAAGTGATGAAAGAAATGACTTGCGAAATTCAAAAAGATTTTAACTTTTGTGTCTTAATCAGTTTCATTCGTCGCCAAAAAATTGTGAATGTGTGTTGGATTATTCTCCCTTCACTAATAAAATAATAGCTCAATGACTTCCAATTCACTGGAAATTTACGCACTTTCGTTATTGCTACCACTTTCTCATTCAAGGGTCACTGTTATTTTTATATGTCTAATTATTAGGTATCACATTGGAAGTATTAATGTTATTTTTCTTAATAATATAGGTAATCCTATTTCTGTCATATAGTACTTAAGTTGTAGCCAATAGTAGAATTATATTTTGTCCATGATTTCCAAAACTTTATTTATATAAAAGAGCCGATTACTTATAAACAGGTATTTTAATTCATCAAAATAAACGCGTTTATATTTTATAAGTAATGTTGTGTTGTTGTTGTTGGGGTTTAAGGGCACTTGGACGGCAGGATCATTAGCGCCTGTTTTAAGTAATGTTTCTTCCATGAACTAATAAATAAATCCATTAAAAAAATTAATATTCTACGAATGCATGTAAAGTAAATAGTAAAAACAGCACAATTATTCAATTTACCCATTTGTGTAAAGGACAATAAGCACTTTGGTTTATCGGCGCCAACTGTTCATGCTAATGTAATTTGAAAGGGCTATTATTAAGCAATAACTTTTGTTAAGAAGGTCATATTAAATTCCATTTAGAAATGACAAAAAAATGATTATGTCCTAATAAAACTCACATAACAAACAAAATAGCGCGTGCAGTAGCGGTAGCAAGGCGAACAAACGATCTGTTTCTCTGAATTCGAGACGCGAACTAACGAACTAAAAGATGCGAACTAGTTCGCGAGGGAGCTGCGAACTAAACTGAGCGCTCCCCTTCGCGAACTATTATGTGCAAATCTACATAATACCTTCCCTTCCCCTACGTTTTCTAATATAGCCATAGAAATTGCTAGATGCATAGTTCAGTGATCCTCCAGCGCCAGTAATATTCTTCATAAATCCATCGTTTGCTTCTCTCTTTGCTCTTATTAATGGCTTGTTTAGTTGTTTTAAGTATTCTCTATTTCTTTCCTGTCTCTTAACTCTGTTGTGTTCCCATCTCACTAGCCTCTTTAACCTTCTCATCTCTCTATTGTAGTATGTAGGTTTTGTAATTCTCTTTGGAATAAACATTCCCTCACCCTTTTTTACTGTCTCCTTAAACTCTTCCCATTTCACCTCCAGTGTAATTGTGCCATCCTTCCATTTGCTGAACCTTTCCCTGAAATATCTCCTCCTCCCCCCTTCTTTTTTGGCCACTGGTTTACTGAATCGCCTAATATCCGTCAGTACTGAACTGTGATAACTTGTTCCTTCTGTTACTTGACAAGATTTTCATCAGGCTTTATTAGAAAGATATCCAACATGTTTGGTCCCCTTGTATTTTGCTCTACCACATGTGTAAAACATCCTTCCCTTAGTAAGGTATTAGCAAATCTCTGTTCCCTCATGTTATTTATCTTATTTCTGCCCCAGTTGACACCAGTTAAATTTAAACCCCCTCCAATAATAACCATTCTACGCTTACCTCTGAACTGTGATGTGAATTTAGTTTCTCTCCAAGAATCTCATTCCATCAATCATTCTTCCACTACAGTAAGCAGTCAATTTTTATTTTTTATCACCCCAAAAATTTACTCCTAGTAACTCATGGTCATGGCCTATGAACACTAGAGAACTTGTAGTGTACCCGGTTTAAGGATTGCCACCAATTGCTATTGCTCTCTATCATTAAGTTTTATTTTATATATATATAATATCTTGTTCGGTTTTAAATGGGCGCCATGGAAGGAGTCCTTCCAGAATTTTCAATAAACAATTATAAATGCAATTACTTGTTTTATTATAAAGAAAATTGAATTAATTTATCTACTGACACATTTATTGTTATCAATATGAAAAGGTGATTGCATTGAATAACAAATGTAACAAGAATTAAATCAATATAATAAATAGATTAAATGAACAATTAAATTATAAAACATAAACAAAGTCCGACTAACTCAAAATCAGAGACAACAAGTTCCTACAAGTTTTCGTTTTCGGGTACATGCGCCACACTTTGCCTCGGTTTGTTCAGGCGGAATAAAAATGTTGTATTTACCATCCAGCTGACGTTTATGTTGAAGTCGACGCTGTCCGGATCTTCTCGAATTTCTGCGCGCAACACACACAGAACAAAATTTTATCGTCGCACTCGTTTAACACTGGACGAGCACATTCGATTACTATTCTTTCGAACGGCGTCTTACTGGTCAGCTGCAGTCTTCTCCTCAAAACGAGGGTTTCACCATGAAACAAAAAAAAAACTAGTCTGAACTTATTATCAATTAATGGAGTTATCCCTCCATGCATGCACACACACACAATCCTCTGCACCTCACGCTCCGCTCGCACAGGGCGGACTGTCCACTCAAGGAATGCGGTCCACTTATCTCCCTTCCCATCTCCAAATACCTGCACTACACTACAAAGGGTGCCGCGGTGGCTGCACTGCGAAATAGTCTCCGCTGCTCGCACCGACCAACGCTTGCTAGTAAATATGAAGCTTCCGTGAGCGGACCGCTTCAAACTATAGTAAACCTTTTTAACAGTACAAATACCCCTTCACCAATTCCTCCTCTGTCTCTGCGGTAGACTCTGCAGACTTCACGGAAAACCTCATTGTCTAGTACTCTTTCTTTTAACCAAGACTCTATCCCTATAAGTTTGCAAATTCTATCACTTTGTTCATCATACTTCTACAGTTCACCAAAATCACCCTTATTTTTGGGTTGGTGGTATTTTCAGCATTAACCTATGTCTTTCCAGTTGTACCAAATTCCATTATCGTTTCCATAGCATCATCTGTCAATATTTGTTTTTTTTTGCCATATTACATCTACAATCAGTATTCCTTTCATCACTTATTTTATCCCCTCAGTATCAGCTCCTAACCTAAAAAGACACAGTACTGACCTGACCCACTTCATAACTGGAAGTGGACTCCCTTCCAGCTTTAGCTAACAACTCAGAAAGCACTCTCTTATATTTAGTTGTAGGCCATGCCTAGTAAAACTTCACCTACCAATGGTGTTTACGGTCACAATCCCCAAAACAGAACTAATGCCTCTTCCAAGTAGCATCTCTGTTTCCATGTTTACCCGCCTCACAGTGTGGTTCATCTGCGACTGATCATGGCAACTTAGTACCTGCACGAGTTCCATCCTGGTATGCTGCGCCTCCTTCACCACTTTCCTCAGGCCACTCTCTATACTATAACTCAGGTTTATATCAGTACTGTTTCCCCGCACATCCCACTGTGACTACTCTATTATGCTTAGTGAAACTTCTACAAAGTGAACCTATATGCTTCATTATCTGACCTAATGTTGCACTGGATTTGAAAAACTTTGCCTAATTGTTCCTGCAGAAGAGGACCACCACCTCTCCAAAGGCTACTACCTAGCAGCAGAACCCTTTTCGTCCTATTTTTTTCTTTCTACACCTATATTCCTTACCTATTCCTACATCTACTCGAGGCTCTTCTCCATTTGACTCTGGTAACCTATTTCTCCCCACAATTTCGGTAGTATCTGGCTTCTTCATCCTGTTAACTGAATTTCCCCTATGACCTGTTATCAGTTCCCATCCATCCTTCTCACCCTCCTCACTAAACCAATCATCTCTACTTTCTGCGTCCAAGGGCAGAGCCTCCACAGGCACAACCTCCACAGGCCAAGTCCCCAAAGGCTGAGCCTCAACGATCTGTAGAGTTGTATCAACGTATTAAAGTTCCCCTTGGAAGTGGCTGATTGAAAGAAAAAGAATCGCCAGTCCACCGCACTTCGGATATTATAAAGGGTTTAAGAAAACTAAAAATACATGAAGGGGTTGGTGTAGATAATATTACCACAGATATATTAGAGATAGCAGGATGTGACATTGTACCTTACCTTGAAATGTTATTTAAATTGAGTCTAAATACTTGCTGCTTACCGGAGGACTGGAAAAGTGTGATAGTAGTACTAGTCCATAAAACAGGAGTGACAAATAAGGTTGAAAATTTCGGCTGATCAGTTTGTTGTCAGTGGTATGTAAAGTAATATAACCATATCAAAAATCTCTGTAAGGAAAGAAACGGGCTTTCAGATCAATATCATGGCTTTAGGCAAGCATATTCATGTGAATGTAAGTTAATGGGCGATATGCAAGATATTTTGGATGAAATGGATAAGTGAGGTCAAATTGATAGTGTAGCACTAGATCGATCTAAGGTATTTGCCAAAGTGAGCCTTAAAATGGTGATAAATAACATAAAAACCATTGGAGTGGATGAAGAAGTGATTTTCTGGGGGTAGAAGAGTTCTTAATAAGTAGAAAGGCAAGAGTTAGGGCAGGAAATACAATATCAGAAGAAATACAAATGGGAGTAGTATGGAGAGGTTTCTAAATCCTACATTTATTGGAGAAAGGTAAGGATATGTATCGGGTAAGTGAGGGAACTTAATTACAACTCGTTGGACAGACCCTTTTTTGAATATGATTATACAGAGTATGATCCACATTTTAAGTTCAAATGCAGGAATTAAATAATGTACAAAGGAGTGCAGTTAGATTTCTTTATTGAAATTTTCACATAATACAGTAAGTGACTGATTTCAAGAAGATTCTGTATTGGGAACCACCGCAAGGCAGAAGGCCAGGGAAGAGACTGCTGGGAACGTTTAAAAAACATATTTTGAAGATATTGGGTAAAAGAATTAATGGGGAGACATGAACGAGAAGAGATTATCTTGGCCACAAACTGGCACTTGATTTCGGGTGTAATGGAGTGAGAAATTTTTTTTGTAGGTAAGGAGTCAGTGGCATGAATATAAATTATAAAGAAAATTTAGCCATAAACACTGGAGGAGTTTAAATTATTATTCATAAAGGGCAAAAGTAGGTGTATTATGAAATTGCACTCAAAGAATCTAAAAAAAAAAATTTAAAAAAGAAGAGAAAAATAATTAAATGGGGAATAAATGTGAAGCGAATTTTCCACTGAGGCATATGCTCCATTACAATTAAATTAAAGTTAGTTTATACATAGACCTAATCTTCTTTTAATCATTTATGATTAAAAAAATTATTGTCCCTTTGTGATGGTCTTTCAGATGTATTTATTTCAACAATACAGAATTGAATTGGGCTAAACGAATATAAATGAAACTTTTGAAATATGCTTAAGATATGAAGAGAACAGGACCATTTATCACAAAAATTAGTTGAGAGTATTTTTTAAATCTGCATGTAATATAGAATATAATAGTCGTAGCTAAAATTGTAGTAAGAATGATGGTGCAGAAATATAAGGAATTGAAAAATATGCTGAGGGTATCATAGAATGTATACGAAAAAAAAAAAAAAAAAAAAAAAACTAAGGAAGGATGGGGAAATATGACCCAACACTTACCACAGATGAAGGCGACTGCGACAACGAACAAAAAATAAACACAAGAGAAGCGCAATATTTCGGCCTACAGCAGCCTTAAACGTGCAGAAGGTGAAGCACCAGGCAGCGTCACATGTGTACACATAGACGGCCGATTGGGGTGAATGGCGTCTCAGGCACGGATGGTAGTTTAGGTGGAAAGGTGGGGGGGGGGGGGGGAGAGTAAGCTCAAATATTGGATCGATAATCGATACTGATGACGATATGTTATTATTGAAAGAGGTGAATAATAACTGGGTGGGGCTATATATATATATATATGTGGCGGGCTCGGATGTGACCACATCTTTCCCCCTGCCATATGTCTCGCCTCCTACATGAATAAGACTTAAGTCGAAATATTGTGTAATTCTTTTGTTTTTGTGTTTTTACGTGTCTCGCCCTCCTGCCTTCATCTGTGGTAAGTGACGGGTAACTGTTTATTTTCCCTATCCTATCTTATTTTCAGTGCCTCGCGGCAGTTTCTTTGTTTCCTTTATCCAATATTGGATATATATATATATATATATATATATAACTGTAAGTGAAAAGTAAAATAAATGTAAATAGCATGGATAATAGAAAATACAGAAATACAAAAAATGTAAATGGTATAGATAATAAGTGCTGGGTCTGGTGGGCAGAGTTTATTGGAGATTGAGACCAGGAGGATGTCTGGTGTCAAGGATATTCTGGTAGGCTAGTTCCCATCTACGAAGTTCAGAGGGGGTCGTGTTGTTAGGGAAAACTCTGATTGCCCTAACTGGAAAACAGATGTTCAAATTATTGATTTTGTGGGAACTGGCATGTTTTGCAACTGGATGGGCCTCATTGTTAGTATAAACTGTCTGCCTGTGGCCATTCATTCTGATAGCTAGGGTATTGGTTGTGAGGCCTATATATGAACTGGAGCAATGGAGGCATGTCAGTTGGTATATGAGGTGTGTTGTCATGCAAGTAACATGACCAATGAGAGGAAATGTTTCACCTGTGGTAGGATTGGAGTAAGTGGTAGTGGCTGGGTGCATGCTGCATGTTTTACAATGGAGTCTATTGCATAGGAATGAACCTTTTGGCAGTCTGGGAGAATTACTGGGTGAGTACTTGTGAACCAAGATATTTCTTAAATTTGGTGGTTTGCTAAAACATGTACGAGGGGCAGTGGGTAGAATTTTATGGAGAATGTTGCACATCCCGGGGAAGGAACGTAGGAAATCATGTCCACGGCAAAGGATTAGGTTAATGGACTCGAGACCAGGGAAGAACTGAGTGACGAAGGCGGGGCTGTGGTTAGTTTCAAGGGGTACTGACTTGGAGTGGCTGTGTAAAGGAAGGGCTATGGCACGGGAGATTTGTTTGTGTACTAAGTCAGGAGGGTAGATACGGGAAATGAGAGCTCCAGACAGGTTTTCTGTGTATTGGGAAAGAGATTGATCATCAGAGCAGATTCGCCTGCCACAGAGGGCCAGACTGTAAGGAAAGGAACGTTTGATGTGCAAGGGATGACAACTGTTCAAATGAAGATATTGCTGCAGATTAGTAGGTTTGATATGAACAGAGGTATGTAGGTGCCCGTTATGCAAGGAAACGTCCACATCAAGAAAGGTAACATGAGTATGGGAGTACGTCCAAGTAAAGTTGATGGAGTGGTTGTTTAGGGAGTTGAGGAAGTCTATTAGATGATGCTCATCGTGGGTCCAGATCATAAAGATGTCATCTATGTATCTGAACCACACAATAGGTTTAATGGGAAGATTGTTGAGGAATCATTGTTCCAGACGGCCCAAGAAAAGGTTTGCATAGGGTGGTGCCATGCGGGTGCCCATTGCAGTACCACGTATCTGGTGGTAATTTTGTGAGTTAAAGGAAAAGAGGTTGTTAGACAGGATGAGGTTAGCCAAGGAAATGAGGAAAGATGTCTTGGGGAGGCTGTTGGGAGGTCGCATTTCCAGGAAGTGTTCCATGGTGCTGAGGCCCTGTCTGTGAGGTGTGTTGGTGTAAAGGGAAGAGACATCTATGGAGACAAGGAAGGAGTCAGGTGGTAGAGGAGTGGGGACTGTGGGAAGCCGTTCAAGGAAGTGTGGGGTGTCTTTAATGAATGAAGGGAGGTCCTGTACAAAAGACCGAGCGTGGTGGTGTAACGGATAGCGTTCTGGCCTCGCATTCGGGAGGACGGCGGTTCGAATCCCCGTCCGGGCATCCAGATTTGGGTTTTCCATGGTTTCCCCAAATCACTCCAGGTGAATGCCGGGATGCTTCCTTCAAAAGGCCATGGCCGAATTCCTTCCCATTCCTTGCCCCCATCCTTTCCCGTCTCTAAAGACCACGTTGTTAAAAAGGGACGTTAAACTGTTACAAAAAAAAAAAAAAAAAAAAAAAATACTGTACAAAAGGCTGGAAGTGCTGATCCACAAAAGCTGAAATCCGTTCTGCAGGAGACCCATAAGCCGCAACTATAGGTCACCCCGGATTTCCAGTTTTGTGGATCTTGGGAAGAAGGTAAAAGGTGGGGGTTCTGCGGGGTAAGGAGGTACAAAGAGTTGGGGGAGAGTCCTTGTAAGTGGCCTTGGAGGTCAAGGAGAGTGCATACTTCTTGGCATATTGAGGTTGTAGGATCTGTAGGGTGTGGAAGGCATGTGCTGGTGTCAGAGAGCTGTCTCAAAGCTTTGGCCTCATAGTCACAGCGGTCCATGACTACGGTCGTTGAGCCTTTTGTCAGCTGGGAGAATAATGATGTTCCTGTTCTTAGACAGTTCTCTCATGGCACGGGTTTCGTTAATATTGAGGTTGTTGGAGTGTGGAATGAAGTTGAGAAAAGATTTTAAAGACAGGTTGGATGTGAGGAATTCCTGGAACATAAGGAGTGGATGGTGTTGAGGAAGGAGAGGTGGATCTAGTTTGGATGGAGGTTTGAAACGCTCTAGGCAGGGCTAAATCTCATCATGCGGAAAGTCATTACCATCCTGGGTGGCAAAGTGGTAACACCACTGGAGAGTGCGGCAGAACACTAAAGAGTCCCGGACCAAAGCAGCATGGTCAAACTTCGGGGTTGGGGGAAAAAGACAATCCCTTCGAGAGAACAGAGAGTTGAGATTCTGTTAACGGAGATGAGAAAGGTTCACCACAGACAGCTGTGGTTTAGCAGGAGGTAGAGTGGCGGCTTTTGGTATGGGTGGTAGAGGGGTTGGGTGGGGGAGATTGAAAATGTGGGCAAGACAAGGGGTTTTGGAAATCAAGGGAGCTGTAGGAGTGTGTTGAGGATGATTGGGATGTTGGTGAGGTAGGGGTAGACCCATAGCCAGGTAACTTTTTGCAAGTGCAGAAAGCTTGCCCAGATGTTTTTGTGCTTGTTTTGCTAAGATCTGTATACAATCTGATAGAATCTGCTGTAAATGATTAATTGTATTTGGGGCAGAAAGACAAAGAATTTTGTGTAATGGGACAAGCTGGGCGGAATGCCAGTGAGTGTCCATATATTGGCTAAACTAATGACATAGTTCACATCTGCCGACCAACAATTGATGTTTTTTTGGTCCTCATTGTTTACTATATTGAGCTGTTAGATAGTGGTGGCAAGGTAATGAAAATAAGGAATGATACAAAAAATAATCCCATCACTTACCACAGATGTATGCAGGAGGACCAAACAAACCTGAAAACACTTTACAATATTTCAGTTTAGAAGTGTTATTCATAGGAGTGTATCATTTGGCACAAGGAAGGGTGTGCACACACCATGGTCTAGTGCATGACTCGCGCAGTTAGGTGAAGAAAGTGGTTCAGTCTCCTTACTTTTTACACCTATGGTAAATTTTAAAGACGGGGGAGATGATGTTTGTTATATTCTGTGGTATTTTATTTTTAGTCACCTGGCTCTGAAATAAAAAAAAATATTTGGGACTCTTATGGGGGCTAGTACAAAATAGCACATTATTTTGAATGCTTCATTATACAATGCAATTTATGAAGAGATTAGAGGTAATCGAGGTCATGTTCTCAGTATGTGGGCAAAAATATAGGCCTGGTAAACCAAAATGTTTTTTTCAAACTTTTTCACAATTGGAATGTAGTACTTGAAGATGCTCAGTGCAAGCACAAAAAAATTAGAGTGGGATCATCTGAAAATCAGGAGATTTTTAAGTCTTGGGCAGCTTTCCTGTCCTCTGTGTATTTTAAAAAATGTCGTCTTAATACCAGACAAGTGAAAGAGCTCAAAATCATGTCATTACTCTAACATGAAACATCACTGACAAATCTACAGTGTTAATCATGATGAAAGTATCATCTTTATATATAAAGATGAATGTATGTGTGTTTGTTTGTTGGTTTGTTTGTTTGTTTGTTTGTTTGTTTGTTCTTCATAGAAATCCACAGTTTTCATCCGATGTCGATGAAACTTTGCACACTTATCCTTTGAAACAAGGAGAAAAATACTGTCTACATTTGGTTGAAAAATTATCTGTATAAATAACACATTTTGCCTCATAACTTCGAAATACGGCGATAGACAGACACGTTGGATGTGGACATCAACGTACCATGTTTCCGTATAGCGGACTGCCAGCTGAGTGGTTAAAGTGCTTGCTTACGAACGTTGTGGTCTCCGGTTCAAATCTCCGTGGAGGCTAAGATTTTTAAAAAATTGTTTTTCATCGTACGAGTCAGGCCTTGGCCGTAGGTTATTCGGATTGAATGTTAAAATGTAGATATTAGAAAGTTAGGGGTGCAATACGAGGCAAATTGTAGGTAGTCTTGCAATGTTGTAGGTGTACACTTTTTTACGTTATAATGATCCCTCAGGTGTTGTTTGCAGTCAGTGTGTGAGTGTGAACCACAGTAATATTATTATAAATACGGAAGTCACTGTCTTTTTGTTACATTTTGATGACTAAATGGCTATATCGTTGTGAAGGAATACTATAAGGAAATCTGTATGAAGGGCACATGATATTTTTTCTAGTATGATTAACAGTTGTAGACACGAAATTTTGAGACCTTATCGAATGGTAACAGAAATGTGTTTGAAATTGATTCCCATAACTTCGAAATACGGCGATAGACAGACACGTTGGATGTGGACGTCAACGTACCGTGTTTCCGTGTAGTGGACTGCCAGCTGAGTGGTTATAGCGCTTGCTTACGAACGTCGTGGTCTCCGGTTCAAATCTCCGTGGAGGCTAAGATTTTTAAAAATTGTTTTTCATCGTAAGAGTCAGGCCTTGGCCGTAGGTTATTCGGATTGAATGATAAATGTAGATATTAGAAAGTTAGGGGTGCCATACGACGCAAATCGTAGGTAGTCTTGCAATGTTGTAGGTGTACACTTTTTTACGTTATAATGATCCCTCAGGTGTTGTTCGCAGTCAGTGTGTGAGTGTGAACCACAGTAATACTATTATAAATACGGAAGTCACTGTCTTTTTGTTACATTTTGATGACTAAATGGCTATATCGTTGTGATGGAATTTTATAAGGAAATCTGTATGAAGGGCACAGGATATTTTTTCCAGTATGATTAACAGTTGTAGTCACGAAATTTGAGACCTTATCGAATGGTGACAGAAATATGTTGGAAAATGATTCTCTTCGAGAGACAGGTTTGACGGAACAGTGATATAGTGATAGCTTTCCTGTCATATTATTCCGACTCGATATTGTTTGGGACCAATCCTTCATTACCAACAACTTTCTATATTTAATTCTGGCAAAAACATTATTAATCCACGCGTAAGAAGTCGCGGGTACGGGCTAGTTCATACTAAAAGGACACAACTGGCTCTGCCAATGGATGCTTTAATCTTACACGATTTGCAAACCGTGGACAAATACTAATCTCTGCAAAAATAAATAAATATATTAAAGGACTGTCAGCATCTGAAGAAGTTTTGTTCAGAAAAGTGCCAAGAATACTTTAAAAATTTTCCCCACCATTAATTAATGGACCTTCATCATTTTTGCATTTTTTTCTATAACATCACATCACTAAAACAATTGTTTAAAGGTTAATGTATGTTTGAAATAATTATCTTTAAATAAATGTAGCATATTAGCTATTAGAACAAATACTGCAGTAGAGCAAACTCAATTTCTAAATGCAGTGGAAGGAAAATGTTCTGAAATCAAAAACTCATTTTACTCAAAACCTTTCTTTTTGGACCCTCATCTTTCTTTCTCTGTACTCTTCATATTTTAGCTATTGTTAATACTAGAATAGTATATTACAAATGTATTGTGATATACACCTATTTTTACAGTCATCTGTTAACTTATTGTCATAATGAATGGGTGGCCCATTTATCTATTGCACTGTGTGTAATTTCTAATTTTCTAGTGAATCAAGGTGTACTGTTTTGTACAAGTGGAATAAGTTCTTCAAGGTTGGTCTGTAATTTTTAACATCATTCGTGCAGAATGGCCCAGAGTAAACATTTTGATGCCAAAAGCATTGAAAATGCAAAACTTCATTTACAAAGATGTGTAAATATCAATTTAAAAAATTAAAGGAGAAACTGGTGTAAATTACAGAAGTTAGCAGACAATTAGTAAAAAGGATTGGGAATCATAAGATGGGAGGACAGTGAAGGAGTACTGGGACTACATATGTTATATGATGAGCCCAGGGCAGAATAAAAGTGGACCACAAACTGACATTTGATTTGAGCATAATGTAGAGGGAAAATTTTCTTTTGGAGGTAAGGGAGTCAGGGACTGGACTAAATTACTAAGGAAAATGATAAACAGTTTACCAAAAAATCTGATAGAACTTGAAAAGTGTAAAAGTAGGTAGGTGGGGAAATTGCACTCAAAGAACTGAAGATGTGTAACAAAAATGGAGAAATCAGTGTGTAGGTAAATTGTCATGAAGCATATGCATCATCACCGTTAAATTATAAAAGAACTAAAAGAGTTGCTTTATGCAAAATCGCTGCCAGGTGGGTGCCTTGAATGATGAATGCAGGCTGGAGCAATGTAAAGTGCTGAAATTTCTCAAAACCTTTTGGACCACTTAACACCAGAACCAGTTTTATTTTCTATTAATGATCTCACCAAGACCAAGAAGAAGATGGACAGACCAACTGAAGGAGGACGTAGAGAGAAGAGGCTGGAATTGGGAATACATCACAGACAGAGAAACCTTTCTGGACAGGAAAAGGTGGAAAACAATCGTCTATAATAACCAAGGCTCGTAAACCACACCCGGGAAACTGGAGATGGTCCTCAACGATAATGAATGATGATGATGATCTCACTTTTTATGAATCAAGGGTACATTCTAATATTAAAGAAATGAAATGTCTATTGCAGAATGGGAGCAGCTTCAGCAAAGGAAAAATCTGTTTGTCTGCTGACATGGTTCTTATGATTGTTGTTTGGAATGGCAGAAGTGTTAGGTATGCAAATTTTGTGCTTTAAGGACAAAGAGACATCACTGCATATTGACATATGAAGCCTTGGATGAGGATTGACAGTCTTGTTGATCCTAAAGCTGCAAGACTCTGATCTGCAGCATTCTGTAGTTGTATGATACAACTATGTAAATAAATAAATAAATGTAAAAAATGGCAGAACAATACTGTAAAGCATTGTATCATAATTATTACCATATGACTATCATTTGTTTTTATTCCTCAGAAAACATTTGTATGTGAAGAAATTTCCCAATAAAGAGTAACAAAACTTCATGAACAATTAACTTAAAAAAAATAAAATAAATGAAAAACTAATTTAGAAAATAAAATAAATGTGTAGGTACTAGTTGAAGCTAGGTTGAAAAATAAGTTTATATTTGTTTTATTAAGTATAATGAAATTAAGAAAATATGCTTTCTTCATCTTTGACTGACTCTTATAAAATCGGTTGTTATTTCTCTAACAAAAACATTTTATTTTAATTTGAAACTGTGCATTTAACCATTAAAACATTAATTTTTAATTATTCCTAGGAAAATGAGAAACTTAAAATTGATTGTAAGAAGAAGGATGAAACTGTAAAAGTTTTAAAGAAAAAAATTAAGGAGAGAGACCACATAAAAGCTATTACAGAACAATTCCAGCATGCCTGCTACTCACTAAATTTTCTACAACAGCACTTCAAAGTAAGATTATTTGATATATTCAGTTCCAACATTTAGCAAAATAATTTTTTATTTTATGTAACTCTGTAATGTACCTACTATTCCAAAAATGAAAGGAAAAAAGTAGTTGAAGTTGTATTTGAATAAAATGTTTTGTTTGATCATTTGAAATTTTTCTGCGAAGACTGTGTTTGCTCTATTTGAATAACTTAAAGCAAATTCTTTACTATATATTATTTCAGTGTGCTACTTGCGGTAAAATATTCCTGACCGCAGAGTTCTTAGATGCACATCATATGCGCCGTCAGTGGCACAAGTTCAGCAAAAATCACAACAGTTGCAACCTTCGACAGAAGAAAACATTGATGTGAAAACTCTGCTCTTTGAAATCCATGAACTCAAGCAGCGGTTGAGCGCAGCAGAACAGCTGTTACAAGAAACAAAGGTGTGCCTTTAACATGGTTGGTGTGTAACTAACATATTCTTAAATATTAGGAATGTTTCATCCTAAAAAGGCAGAATTGACGTACAAATCCTACACGCTTTCCAATGCATGTAATTGACTTGACTGTTTAACTTTATTCAAATTCCAAATAATATTAGGGAATCTGTAAGTGGATGTCAGAATGGTTCCTTCCAAAAGCATGGTAAAATTCTCATTTCTTCCCTTAAAACTTCTCCTGGCTCAAATGATCCGAATGCTGACAAGTTTAAAACTCTTAGGAAATATAAATTATTTGTTTTTTGAATTTTTGAACCCATATTTTCAGATGAGACATGTACTAATCATAATTACTAAATTATTAACTTTTTGAATGGGATACAATATTTCTACCAAGCAAAATTGTGCAAATATGCATGGCTGAAGAAATACGTTGTTCAGTTTTCTTGTGCTGAGAATATTAGAAATAAAGATTTTTACTTATGAAACCCACAGAACTGAAATTAATAGAGAACAATAATATATAAAAACTTTACCATTTTCCAACCACAGCCATGCCTATCTGGAATGGCCTCACAAATGCCGTCTGTTCTTGCATTATTTGTCCTCTTCCTCCATAGTCTATTTCACTCTTCTATATTGATCACTTTCCTATACTCATTTGATTTATGTGTCTCTTGTTTTCTTTTGAGGCCTTTTTTATTTCGGTTTCAGAACAAATATTACCAAAAAAAACATGAAATTTTCCAGAATTAGAAACATATTAGGTAAAGTTTTTTCCAGGAAAAAAAGTGATTAAAAATTGACAAACGGACTTTGTAATTGATAAAGAAATCCATTCAAGGTTTTCTGTTTGTGAGATTTCTCTAAAATAGTTAAAGTTCTGGCAGTCATACAGAAAGTTGAATTACTTAAATTTATCCAAAGTAATCCTTTTCTACGCACAGATTTTTTTTTTACTTGCAGTTTTCACAATTTGCTTAAATAGTTTCAAAAATTGGTGACAAGTGACAAGTGTGGCAACTACTCGGTTGTTGCCAAGAGTGCCTAGTGATTGTTTAATTTCACTCCTACACCTAACCAGTACAAAATAATGCACATGCATCCATTGCAAGTGCCACTCATTAACAGTACATCACCTTTTGTTAAATATGTGCACATTATTTATTTATTTATCATTTGTGAATTGACCACTTAGGATCATGCTACAATTAATATCTTCTTCTTCTCCTGAAGTATCCTTTTTCTCCAGTACTTCTTTATATGTGCACTGCACTGCTGCCTCAGTTCAGCTTTCCAAGTTTTTCCAGTCTTTGCCATTCTTCCAACTTGAAATACTTCCATATTACTGATCACATTTCAAAACATATTTCTATCTAACATCTTTATAAACTTCCTTAATCCATGTTGTAGATGTCTTATTCCTCCATAGATCTTTTTGTCAGTCTGGTTTTATCCATTCAGTACAAGTGTCTGGTAAAAGTCAGTCTTTTTATTTTCATGTTCTCCAATGTTTTATCCTCATTCTTGTAGACTTTATTGATGCTCTGGAGTTTCCAGGCTGTATCTCTCTGACTTGGGCCCATGAATTTTTGGAGGATTCTTCTTTCTAAGATCTCCTACTTTCAGTTCATGGTGAGGCTGAACTGGCATACAGATATACTGTTTTGACTACAGTACTGTAATGACTTAATTTGACAGTCAAGAGATGCACTTCTTGTTACATACATTTTTCGTTAGCGCATAAGTTCATTTTTGAGATCTGATCACCCACTGAAGCTTTTTTTAGTCCGTATGGTCTTGTGAAGGTATTTGAATTTCTTTACCCTTAGAATCCTTCCTATCTCAGTTTCATGGAATTTTGGTTCATGTTTGTCATTTGTAATGAATTTTATTCACTGATTATTATTTGCAATGTGTTTTCTTAAAGAAGTTACAATAAGAAGAAAAATGTTAATATTATAGAAAAAGAAGTGATAAATAGAGAAGAGGTGAAAGAAGAGCATCAGTCGTTAAAAAATGTAAGCCAAAAAAAAAATTAATAATAATAATAATAATAAGAAAGGGTGCACCATGGGACATAAAAGAAGCAAAAACATTGTGATAGAATGAGAGCGATTGAGGATGTTATGCTGGTAACAGTATATGAATTTCAAAGAAATGTAAATAATATTTTGAAGTAGATTTGATTATTTCCATCAAAGAATAGAAAAATAAACAATTTTTACAGTAGTTAAATCAACAGACATTTCAACATTACAAATGATGATATAAAATTTGTTAGTAGCAGTAAGAATTTCATGTCACATTCCATTTGTATCTAAGATGTTGTCTGGATAGTATTACCTATTTATTAATTTAAGTAAATACCTGCAACAATATATATTTCATGGACATAACTTACAGTAATTTTCAACATACTTGCCTTTAAATGCATACGCTTGTCAATAATTTAATGAGATTTTGTATCACTGTCTCATATTCCTCCAATGCCAGTCCTGAATTTTCTGCTGCCAAAGAGATTGTTGTGTGTTGCATCTTGCACAAATTTTTCTCTATTTCAAATGATCTTCAACAATTTCATGAAGAATGGTAGGTGAAATGTGTGAAAATTGGTTTCTGCTTTTATCCTTTGTGGTATGCTGATTGGTTCTTTATGAATTTGTCTACTAAATTCATCAAGTTGTCAGGAAGGGAGTGTCCAATAAACTACGTGGCTACATTTTTGCAATTTGGCCTTCCTTGTATCTCCCTCCCCTCTCTTCCACATAGTCTGATGTGACTTTTCCTGTGACAACCCCCCCTCCCCCCTTTTCCTCTGTGTGACAAAGATTTTTTCTCTCTTAACTCCAGAAGACGTATTATTTTTTCGTGACAGACCAACATTAAAATTGGGTGCGCAGACTTCCGCGGTCGTTGTCAATGTAATCTTGGTTGTCCGGGTTGAACCGCGTCAATTTGTTGAAACCTGACGTTTCGGCCATCATTTTGTGGCCTTCTTCAGAGTACTGATACGGCTGGAACTGCTGCCGCCTATATATAGCTCCCGAAGACGCGCTAGCCGTTTGGAGTGACGTCACTCAAACTACCGCCGCCAGCGTGGCCGGTCCGATGGGGGCCTGCGTCCCGCGTTTTCCTGATCAAGCATGACCATATTTGGTCAAGTTGTAGCCCGCCGTCCGCGTTCATATTATCCGGTCGTTTTTTAATTTCCAATGCTTCTCTGACACGCCGGGGCCACCATCTGCTTTCTTGAACCAATACACTTGTGTCATTGAATAAAATTGCGTGCCCACTGTCAGCAGAGTGTTGCGCTACAGCTGATTTGCTGACGTCATTATTTTTAAGATGTCTCATGTGTTCACACAGCCTTTCCTTGACTGTCCGTCCAGTTTCGCCGATATACACTTGGCCACAGCTACAGGGTATCTGGTATACGCCCGCTGTCTGCAACTTCTCCCTCTTGTCTTTGACTTTTAAAAGCACATCAGAAATCTTCCTAGGCGCTCTGTATATTGGACGGATATTTTTCTTTTTTAAAAGACGGCCGATTTTATCCGTCACCCCGTGGACATAGGGTAATACTGCCGTGGGTCCGTCTGTTTGTCTTCTGGCTTCGGCTTCCGGTGTCGGAACACAGGGTGATGCTCGAGGTGCAAGCCTTGCAGTGGCCTTATTGATGACGTCAAGGCTATAGCCGTTGGCCAGAAACGTCTCCTTTAAAATTTTCTTTTCAGCGGCTATGCTCGCTTCGTCGCTGACTATGCAAGCACGGACGGTTAATGTTTTTAAAATTCCACGTTTCACTGCTGGATGGTGGTGAGAGGCTGCATGCAAGTAGCAATTGGTGTGCGTGGGCTTGCGGTAAACTCCGTGCCCTAGGGAGCCATCTTCCTTCCGTTTCACTATAACGTCCATAAAAGGAAGTTGTTTGTCCACCTCAACTTCCATGGTGAATTTAATTTTGTCGTGGGCACTATTTAAATGTTGGAAAAAGGCCTGGAGGGATTCTCGCCCGTGAGGCCAGATAACAAATGTGTCGTCCACGTAACGCAACCACAAAGAAGGTTTCAGAATATAATTGTTGACCACTTCAGCCTCAAATGCCTCCATATACACGTCGGCCACAATTGGAGACAGTGGGCAACCCATCGCTGCTCCCTCATTCTGCTGGTGGAAGTCCCCTTGGTATTGAAAGAAGGTGGTCCTGAGACAGAATTCAGTCAGTGACGCCCATTCTTCTGGTAGACTGAGATATCCTAGTCGTTCCCTGATGATATTTATGGCTTCATCAATTGGCACGTTTGTGAACAGTGACGTGACGTCGAAGCTAACTAATAAGTCACTGTCTTCCAGGCGTCTGTCCTTGATCCTATTTATGAAATCAGAAGAATTTCGAACTGTAAAAGTAGAGACCAGCAGAATGAGGGAGCAGCGATGGGTTGCCCACTGTCTCCAATTGTGGCCGACGTGTATATGGAGGCGTTTGAGGCTGAAGTGGTCAACAATTATATTCTGAAACCTTCTTTGTGGTTGCGTTACGTGGATGACACATTTGTTATCTGGCCTCACGGGCGAGAATCCCTCCAGGCCTTTTTCCAACATTTAAATAGTGCCCACGACAAAATTAAATTCACCATGGAAGTTGAGGTGGACAAACAACTTCCTTTTATGGACGTTATAGTGAAACGGAAGGAAGATGGCTCCCTAGGGCACGGAGTTTACCGCAAGCCCACGCACACCAATTGCTACTTGCATGCAGCCTCTCACCACCATCCAGCAGTGAAACGTGGAATTTTAAAAACATTAACCGTCCGTGCTTGCATAGTCAGCGACGAAGCGAGCATAGCCGCTGAAAAGAAAATTTTAAAGGAGACGTTTCTGGCCAACGGCTATAGCCTTGACGTCATCAATAAGGCCACTGCAAGGCTTGCACCTCGAGCATCACCCTGTGTTCCGACACCGGAAGCCGAAGCCAGAAGACAAACAGACGGACCCACGGCAGTATTACCCTATGTCCACGGGGTGACGGATAAAATCAGCCGTCTTTTAAAAAAGAAAAATATCCGTCCAATATACAGAGCGCCTAGGAAGATTTCTGATGTGCTTTTAAAAGTCAAAGACAAGAGGGAGAAGTTGCAGACAGCGGGCGTATACCAGATACCCTGTAGCTGTGGCCAAGTGTATATCGGCGAAACTGGACGGACAGTCAAGGAAAGGCTGTGTGAACACATGAGACATCTTAAAAATAATGACGTCAGCAAATCAGCTGTAGCGCAACACTCTGCTGACAGTGGGCACGCAATTTTATTCAATGACACAAGTGTATTGGTTCAAGAAAGCAGATGGTGGCCCCGGCGTGTCAGAGAAGCATTGGAAATTAAAAAACGACCGGATAATATGAACGCGGACGGCGGGCTACAACTTGACCAAATATGGTCATGCTTGATCAGGAAAACGCGGGACGCAGGCCCCCATCGGACCGGCCACGCTGGCGGCGGTAGTTTGAGTGACGTCACTCCAAACGGCTAGCGCGTCTTCGGGAGCTATATATAGGCGGCAGCAGTTCCAGCCGTATCAGTACTCTGAAGAAGGCCACAAAATGATGGCCGAAACGTCAGGTTTCAACAAATTGACGCGGTTCAACCCGGACAACCAAGATTACAACATTAAAATTATTGTGTATATAATGAACACAATCGATATTCGTATTATGTGCTTTCCTATATTTATAAATATTCTGAAAGGAATGTTAACACTAGCCACTCTTGCAAATGATCAATTATTGGGAAAAACTTTCTCTGATACCACCAGGGTTCCCTCTCTTCTTGAGCTGTTACTTAAAACATTCTCCTTATCTCATTCATCATTGTTCATTAATTGATAAAATAGAACAAACTCTACATGCCACATAAAGGGAAAAAAGAGGAGAAAAACCTAAGAAGAGCTGCATTTTTTGTTTTCTTTTGCTGCAGTTTTGTAACCTTCCCTTCTACATTACCATGGAATGATTCTTTAAGATGCTTAAAAGATTTCTATAACTCATCGGATAATGAATACTCATTAGAATAACATTTTCAATAAGCTTCATAAAGATTATTGTTCATCGCCAATTCACACCACACTATGAACTTTCAATAATACCTCAGTGAACACTATAGTTAAAATTGCTCTGTAATTCACTTCACAGAACAAAGTCAGAATTATTTTATCAATGAGCAGTATGGTTACATGCAGGTGATCTTAATCAAAACGGCTTTATTTCAAATGATAAAAAAAAAAACAGTACTATCACCACCTTGGAAAATCCTTGGTGACATCTGTAAGCAAATCTGAATCTAGGTACAGCCTGTCTGATGTTTTAAAATTGTAAAGCGCCGTCACGCATAAGTCAGTTTAAATGCACCAGTCGCATGCAACCCAACGCTATGACCTCAAGTCACATGCATGTGCAACACTGTTAGTGTTAATCGAGATAGTTAAATGACAGAAATAAATATCCACATGCTGTTAGGTGTTCTGTACCTATTTTTAATTGTTACAAATACTATCATGAATGAAAAGCTCATGGCTTAGTTCAGAAACCCTCCCCCACCCCTTTTTCAGATAGCTCAGCGTAGCATTCTACCCAATCCATACCCCATTTCCCCATGACTTTGCCATGTAGTTTATGGATGCCCACTAAGGACCAAAAGTAGGGTGTCCCTTATATGAGCAAATTTTTTTTTTCGAATATTCAAACGAATACCCTCTAATTCTTTTTACATCACTGTAGCTTACTTACATAAGAAATTTTATCCTCCTATGATGATGTTAATCCATGCCAAGTAGACCCGAAAGTTTACGAAAAATGCTTATTTTTGACTATCGCTTGATACGTGACTACATCATTAAATTTTTTATATAATTCTGGGTTAACAATTAAATTCAGACAACAAAAAATAATACTTAATTTTTTAGTAAGACAGAAGAGTTAAAACTGAGGGTTATTTTCTTCTTAAGGTATCTTTTTGCAGAACGGGTTCGGTGTTTTTGTATGAAAATTGTTTCCGTTCTTCATTGGCTGTAATTAAACTCCTACATTAATTTTAAAGCTCTTTCAGATAAAAGACCTTTCTTTTAGCGTGCACAAAACCTGCAGTTTCTTCCAATGAAGAAACGCTTTCCTGAAGAGCACTGCTTTAAATTTTCAATCGGGAATTAAATGTTTGCTCTTCACGGATTCATTGTGGTTTTTCAATATAGGTAAGCATTAATCAAGTTGCAAAAGATGCAAAATAATGTACATCAAGATAGCTAATTTTACATACCATACAAAATAGAGCCGAAAATTTCTGCCATCAAAGGAGTGTACCTTTCTACAAAGTCAGATGTACTCTCTCTTTCTAAATTACGTACCATTTTGCGATCTTTGCTCAATTTAAGCAGAAAACTTGGGAAACGTATCTTGAGTGAATAAATGGCTCTTGCAAAATATCACACTAGATGCACTGCACAAGGTACTTTGCCACTATCTCCAGCCAAAAATACAACTCATAGCTCAATTAGTTCTCTGTTGTAGTCTCTCACGAAGGATTTTTTTATCTTAGCCAAATAGAAATGTAACAACTACAATATTGTGTGCCATTGAATTATTTTTCTGAGTGCTTATATCAATTTGATGCTGTCATGCAAAAAGTAACAACTTTCTTTCGAACATTTGCTCCAGTAGTGTCCAGGAACCATTGAGATGACCTATGTTAGATGTTATTGTGTCCCAGCTCATTATCCGCACTTTATCAGTTACTCAGAGCATTTGGAACAACTTCACAAGAAGTTGTTCTCTATTACAAAATGTAATTATGAGACAGATTCTCAGTCGTTCTTTTTTGGAACTTCTTACGCCCAGACCAGGCAGCAACTTGCCATTCCTCTGAATGGTAACGACTTGGGTCACATCAGTTTAAAATCGGTTATTATAGCTTCTGCTCATTCTTTCCTAATTTGTGTCCTCATTTGTTGAATGGAAGACTTGTTTAAAGAAAAATCGTCAATACTCAGTCCAGGTGCCTCCACGCTAACTTGAAGAACGTAAACTGAATCTCTTTCACTTAACTGGCACATATAGGGGGCAGCTATTAATTTAGGAGTAGTGATATTGTTTTTTCTTCTGCAATTTGCAGTAGTTCCTAACTGAATTATTTCAGGTGGCTTTTTTAAATGCTCTTCCCGATGTTCTCCAGAACTAGAAGATGTGTCGTTGAGTTCTTCAGATAGCAGGAACAAATCATAGAATGCTGAAGAGGTTGACTACCTGCTGGACCACATACATTTAAACATTTTTCTCTTCATTTGTTGTACCATTTCTTCTTTTTCAGCTAGTTTTACATACATACACATCAAGCAATGTGGCTCTCCCTGGCTCTCTGCAAGAAGATTTTACCCTACTTTGTATATATAAATCCTTTTGATGGCATAAGCATGTGCAATACCATAAACATTATCCAATTCACATTGAAAATCCTCTTCCATTCACTTATAAAAACCTAGAGATTTGCTTGCATTCTTTTTCAAATGTCTCAATAATATTCTCCAAAATATAATGAAATATAATGAACTCAAGTGCAGCGACATTAGGGCTTTCACTTATAATCAATTTGCCTTCGCGGATATTAAAAAATAAAACTGATAGAACATCTGCAATTTGGTAGTTTGCCTCTCCTAAAAAGAATATGCTCTTTCTAGCACTGTTTAATCCTAAAACCATCTATGAGAACAAAATAATATGTGATAACATATTCAAGAACTGTAATGACAGTAGCAATTCACATGGATGTGTGCCACGACTCTCGCGTAACATATATAAAGATCAATGTGTGCAAGTCAGTACGGGTTACAGTTATCCGAATGGTGTAAAAATTTATTTTTGAGTGTTTTAGGGTAAAATAAAAAAATAGGACCTATGCATTTCAAAATTTTGACTTTGAAAAATAAGGGACACCCTAACCAACAGGTGTTCTGTTTGCTCATGATCATGGATTTTCTCTCCCCGATTTAAAATTTTGTCACATCACTGAACAGATGAGTCATCCAGTGCATTGTCACCATGAACATTTTTGATATGACAGTCAACATCACTTGGTTTTACATTTCTTCTGTTATGAAATTGAATGACAGAGCTATTTCACAATTAGTGATGTTATCACTTAAAAAGAAAAAGATTTTAAACACTCATTGAAACAAGTAAAGCATTATTCGAGAAACATATATCACACATAATAAGTAGGCAGTTGACTTAAACTAGTTGTCCTTCAATGGTGGCTACTTGAGATGCCAGTGTTGTACACGGTGCTAACGTGTATGCAGGTAACAGACATTTTATGAAGTTTCTGGGTATGGAAAGATTCCCTTTGAACATAATGTGATCCATTAAAGACATCTTTGAAACAACTTGTTAACTAATGTACTCATCAACTGGTTTGCTTTTGACAACTGGTATGATTTATTTCTTCTTCTTTACTTACTGACTGAGCAATCCACCTTTGTTACTGTTGGCTATCCTAACCCAGTGCTCCTACTGTATGTAGGGGAACTAAAGTCAAACAGTTGTATTAGTTTTGTTCATGTATCGTTTCAGTGTGATACCTCTGATTTACATATTTTTGTAATTTCTTGTAAATTTATAACTTTATTCTCTTCAAACACGGTCACCTTTATTCTTTAATTAATTTTATGGAAAGCATCTAATTATTAAAAGATGCATAAACTATTAATTGCTCTTGTAATAACTTTTTTATTCAATTAATTAATTATTTCACATTTTCCACCAACACCAGCAGAAACTAATCACCGTTACTGTCTGTATTGGACTTCTTCCTGGTATTTCCCAGTTCGTATATGGAATTTGCGAGTTCAAGACAACTCAACCAAGTAGGCTAAAATCATGTCACTCTTAGCAACCAACCTCTTCTAAAAACAACAACCGCTTGAACATAACAAAATCTTCAGGAATCATTATGTATATAAGTACGCTAAGTATGCTTGCATACCTTAGAATAACCTATAAATATGTGATTATCACAACCCCTCCAGTTTATCGTAATATTTTGGAAGTCTTGTGACTTCAAAATGTAGCATTAAACCCTGAAATTATTTTTGATCACATTACTCAAATTGACTTGCATTAAAGAATCACATTCTTACATAATGGCTCGTGATTGGTGATTTTTTTTTTTTTTACATATAATGTTGATAAAAAACAGTTTATTCTGATGAACCAAAGTAAATGTTTTGTTCCCATCATATTTTTTCATTATTTCCCCCACCGACTCTGTCGCTCCTCCACGCCACAAGCTATTTTATATATATTTACAATTTTTCCTTAATATATCATTGTACAGGTTAAATGTCTTGTATTTTTTTAAAACTGACTGGGTGTATACCACCCAGACCTGTAAATTTTCTACATCATAATACAGTAATACCCCGCTTTACGCGAGGGATACGTTCCGCAAAAAATCGCGTTAAGGGAAATTCGCGTATAAACAGAGTCAAAAGTTAATGCAAAAAAAAAAAAAGATACGAATCATTGGAATCAATCTCTTTAATTCTAAGAACACTTTATGCAGTATTACGTTTTTTTTTTATATTTTTTTTTATTTTATTTTTTTTTTTACGGAAAAATACATCTATTGTCTTTTGGGTAGCAGTTCTTTTACGTTCTTGTAAAATACGTTCACCCAACGCTGTTTTTAATTGTTTGAAACATGGTCCAAACACGGTCATCATCACTATCTATGCTATGCAATATGTCCAAACCTGAATAAATTTTTGAACGAATATTTTGTATTCCGCTTGAAGATAAACTAATGTCTTCTACTTGTCATTCCTCATCGTTTATGAAATTATTCTGTAATTCGATCAGATCTTCATTGCTGAGAGGTTCGTCGTGAGTTGCTACAAGTTCATCAAGATCTTCTACCGCGACATCTTCAAGTTCAGACTACTCAATCATTGCATTCAAGCACTTGTCTGTGCATTTGGACAATTCTTCTAGGTGCTTCCACTACATCTGGCCAAAGATTACGCCACACCCTGTTCATACAACTCCTTTTAACTTATTTCCAAGACTCGTCTATGTTGTGAATATCCTTCAGGATGTTGTATGACTTCCACCGCTCTCGTATAGACTGTCTTCCTTCCCCGTCTGTTTCATGAATTAGTTGGCTTAAAGTGTGGTGATGGTAGTAAGCTTTGAAGTTTGCTATTGCTCCCTGGTCCATAGGTTGTAATATTGACGTAGTGTTTGGTGGAAGGAACATCACGTACACTTTTAAGTCTCTCGGCGTATCAAGTGAGGTTGGATGTTCTGGGGCATTGTCTAAGAGTAATATAACTTTACATTCAAGCCCATTTCTGTCACAGTAGGATTTTACTGACTGGCAAAAACTATTAGAATACCAATCTTGAAAAACTTCCCATGTAACTCGTGCCTTTCTGTTAGACCTGGTAGGCTTATCTCGTCTGTACCTCGCTTTGCACGATGTGTTTCTGAATGGTAAACCAGTAAAGGTTTCAGTTTGAAATCACCAGTGGCATTATCACCTAGCAGAAGTATTAATCGATCTTTCGCAGCTTTGAAACCGCTGGATTGACGTTCTTCTTTAGAAATGAATGTTCAAGATGGGATATTTTTCTCACTAAAGCCCGGTCTCATCATCATTGAAGATGAGACAAACAGGAATTTTTTCTCGTGCTACGAAATCTTGAACTTGTCTGGAAACTCAGTTGCAGCTTGAGTGTCCGCACTGGCGGCCTCACCTGTTATCTGGATATTGTGAAGATTGGAGCACTGCTTGAACCGATGAAACCAGCCTCTGCTGGCAGCAAAAGTCGGAGTGGAAGTCACCTTCTTCTGTCTTTAACATCTCATACAAAGATTTTGCTTTTGTGCATATGATATCTTGAGTCAGTGGTGTGTTCTTCTTATTTAAATCTTCGATCCAGACTGCTAGCAACTTCTCCATTCTTTATAGGATAGAAGATCTCGAGCGAGAAGTTTTGTTGCACTTATAGGTGTTGAACTTTCGCTGGAAAGTTTAATTTTTTCCCGATTTTTAAAAATCATTCTCGCAGTCGATTCTGACAGACCAAAATCTCTGCCAACAATTGTTGCTTTTCCTCCATTTTCCGTTATTCTTTTCACCTTCATCTTCAATTCCAAAGTTACGCTTTTACACTCTTTTTTCTTCGTAGGCGGCATTTTTAACGTAGTGTTAAATTATGTATCTCCACCAAACGTTAAAACACGACTGCCAGCCGAGATAAACAAATGGAACAAACGAAACAAATGAGGGAATTCCCATAGAACAAAGTCGTAGGACGGGGAATCCTCAATTCTTCAATCAGAATGGTCGGAGAAAGAGGGGATTACCGCGACCAAAGAGAAGCAAATGACTACATTATGGACATACATATTCTTAAGTAAGCAATTCGCGTAATACGAGGCATTTTAACGCGAAATTTGAAATTCATGTTAAAGCAAAACCGCGCATAACGGGGTCGCGTAAAGCGGGGTATTACTGTACTCGGTTAGTCATATGGTTAACTGGGCATTACCAATTAACTGCAATTGCTGTATTAGGTTATCCTCTGTTTTCTTTATTTCCTCAAATCTACATTGATTTTTTTTTTTATCATCAGTAAACACCTTTTGGTCTATGTCTCCCAATTGTTGGTGTACAGTGTTACAACTGTGTTGCAAGTGAACGAAGTCGGTATTGAATCTATTACATTTGTCCCGAATGTCTCCTATGTTTTTATGTATATCGATGTTGATTTCTTCAACTATCGATATTCTTGTCTCTGTTGCATTGCTTCTGTGGGGATGAATATTCTTGTATATGTGTTGGGGTGCTACTTGTATTTAAACTATCTCCAGTCGCTTCTGGTGACATAAAATTAGGTTCCGCCGCTTGAACTAGGCTGTCAGGAGTATTGCCTTCCACTCCGCTACTAACATTATCATTCATGATTATATATGAAGAAGTAATATTTTTTTGTTTACTAATATTCTTAATAGTTGCAACGATTAATATGTATTTCCACATATGTAACAGTATCAACTTGATACACTTGTATCCGTACTTAAATATATATTAAACTATAATTAATATAAAAATTTTATCTCAGTACTGTGTGGAAATATATATAACAATATATAAATTTCGATGAAAACTATATAACCTATACTTTGGTTCACCCTAGATATAATTTTTAAAAAAAGACAAAAATTAAATTAATTGATGGCGAATTAGTCCAAAGTATTTGTCTTGAATTGTAGAATAACTTAGCTGGTTCACATGTTGAAGTTGGCAGCAGTGAAATTGTCCTATGTTGTATCGCTGGCAGTGTCCGCTATGCTTCAAAATTCAGTCGGCGGCAATCTGTATTTTCAGGTTCTTCGTAATCACTGTTTTGCTTGTAGAAAACTCTCTCGGTATTCTAGCTGCATCAAAGTGAAGTCGACTGGCGACATTTCAAGAGCCGGCACTGCTCCCATTGTCAAGCCCCGCTTAACTTACTGAAGACTGCTGCACGATACTCTCTTATATACGGCTGCTGGACAGTAGAGGAGGGGGGATTCGCATGGGGGGGCAGTCTAGCTGGACAGGGTCTACTTGGTGACGTCATGTTTTGATCGTTATTATGCCCAAATATGGTCTGGTCCCATGTGCTTTGCAATACTCTAATAACCGCCCTCCATGTTTGGCTTAGGCTGAGTTCCTGGTCCTGATTTATAGCATTATTATTGAGCCTAATTTCAATCGCCTCTTTCGCGACACTCTCCCAAAAGTTATTTGCATGACAGAGGCATGTCAGGGTAAATACTATTAGCAAACGGATGGCGTGGCCATGGGGTTCCTGTTATCCCCAGCAAAATCTAATTTCTATATGGAACATTTAGAACATATAGCTCTTGAAACAGCTCCTTTAAAGCCTAAATGTTTTTACAGATTTGTTGACGATACATTCATCGTGTGGCCTAATGGGATGCCAGCCCAAAATGAATTTGTGAACTGTCTTAATGGGGTTCATCCCAATATCAAATTCACAGTCGAAATCGAAAAGGATTTTCTAGATGTGTTAGTGCGTCAGAAGTAGAACGGAAGATTAGGGCACGGTGTTTACAGAAAACCTATGCACACTGATCGTTATCTTAATGCCCTTAGCTTCCACCATCCTTCTCAGAAGTGTGGAGTGCTGAATACTCTCGTCCATAGGGGAAAGGCAGTGTCCAACAATGAACATCTACAGGATGAGCTGCGACACCTAGAACGCGTTTTTAGTGATAATGGCTCCAAGAAAATTCGACATGCAATCATTGGAGGAAAAAAACAAAACAAAATTGTTAACAGGGAACGAGACAAACAGCATGCTTTCTTACATTTCTGTGGAGCAGTGATATCAAAAATAGCCAGGCTGCTCAATAAGCAGGGCATCCGCTCTATCTTTAGGCCTCTGCCCAAGATTGGGCAGCTACAGGAGTTGGACAAAATAATATGAACACTTGACATTTACATATTATTGATTTATTAATATGGTGTTGGGCCACCTTTTGCTTGTGGGACAGCTGCAATTCTTCGCGGAATAAATTTGTAGAGTGTCTGAATAGTTTCCAACAGAATGTTGTCCCATTCTTATACAAAAACATTCACCAATTGTTTTAATGAAGTTTGAGGTGGAAATCTGCTCCAAAACACCCCACAACTGTTCAATTATATTGAGGTCTGGCGATTGTGCTGGCCAGGGAAGATGTTTGATGATATTCTGATGCCCGTCGAACCAGGAAAGAATCATTTTGGCTTTGTGTATGGGAGCATTATCATCTGGGAAGATGCCAATGTTTGGAAGCAGTATTCTAGTCATAGTAAGAATTTCATCACTGAAGATGTCGCGATATTCATCCGCAGACATCCGGCCAGTGATGTGATTGAGATGACCAGCTGAATACCATGATGTAGCCACCAAAATCATAACAGAACCACCCCCAAATTTGACTGTAGGACACAGGCAGTCCAGATCGCAGGCTTCTTTTGGTGTTCTCCATACATAATCCCGGCCGTTAGTAGGAAACAATGTGAACGATGATTCATCGGACCATACCACATTCTTCCAATCATCAAGTGTCCAGTTTTTATGATCGTGGCACCACTTGTTTCGCAGCTTAGCATTGGTAGCCATTATAAGGGATTTTTTAACTGCAGCCCTCCCATGAATGTGAGTTTTGTGGAGTTCCCACCACACTGTTTTTGTCGAAACAGTATTACTCAGGTTTGTGTTGAGTTCTGCTGTCACTTTTGCTGCGGTAGTTTTGTGTTGTCTGGCACAATCCCTTTTAATGTTCGTTGGTCTCTGTCGGTTAACTTTGGTTTTTGTCAACTATTCCTTTTCGCCAATGATGTTTTACCATCTTTTGTGTATGCTGTCATTGCCGTAGATACTGTCGCTCATGCGACGTCAAACAGTTCAGTTGTTTTTGTCACTGACAATCCCGCTAACTGAGCTCCAACAATTTACCCTCTTTCGAAGTCTGAGAGATCACGCATTTCACCGATCGCTTGTTATAACCCTCACAGATCAAAGTGTATAATACACTGACATATAACCTACAGGACCTGCCACGTCAATTATGCCGTACATGCGCATCACAGTATCCACATGGAAGTAGTGGTGCCAACATGCAACAACCTGTACTCTATCACATGGTGTTCATATTATTTTGTCCAACCTCTGTATTACGAACCCCAAAAGATGGTCTCAATCTTTGGGCACCTGGAGTCTAGGAAATTCCTTGTGAGTGTGGCACTTCATATATAGGACAGACTTTAAGGACGATCGAGGAAAGAGGCAAAGAGATATCAGATATTTTAGACTAGGACAGAAAGAAAAATTCGCTATAGTGGAACACGCCATTGATAACGGCCATGAGTCATGTTTTGAAAAAAACGAGACGCCTCTGCCATGCAAATAACTTTTGGGTTGGTGTCATGAAAGAGCCGATTGAAATTAGGCTCAATAATAATTATATAAATCAGGACCAGGAACTCAGGCTAAGCCATGCATGGAGGTCGTTTATTGGAGTACTAGCAGTTGCCCGCGACTTCGTCCGCGTTGAAGTGTTTTGTATTATAAGATTTTTTTGAGAGGTCTGGTTGCTCAGTGGTTATGGCGTCCAACTGGAGATGGAAAAGTCCCCAGCTTGAATCCCAGTCTCGGCGAGGATTTTCAAAGGTCCTTAGCTCGACCTTCACCTCTGGCATAGGTTATTGTGTGATCTGAATTACGCCAGAATGCTCACTTAGTTCTGATTCCGTGTTGAACTGTGGGTCCTCTATGTCCGGTAGGATTACTGGGTTACGTTAAGAGGCTACGAAAGGGGCTGATTGCGGCGACGTAAAGAAGCCTTGTCACCAGGCCAATACGACCATAGATTTTATTTTAGAGCTATTTTTATTAGTAATAGTAGTAATAAATGTTGCAATAAAATAACAAAAATTTATTTATGTTCCAAAACTACTTCACTGAATTTTTAAAACAATAAAAATATTCTGTTTGTTAGGAGTATTTTCAGTTTAATATATCCGTATATACAATATTGGGGATACTAGGTTTTGGCTATTTTCATAGCCCTAGTTTTCTTACATTTCTTTGAATTTCGTTTACCTAGCGTCTCTTAAAATTACTAATTTCATCTCACGAATAAAAATGAATATAGTTTTAATTAATGGAAGCTCAAAACGTCAAAATATTAGCAATACATTGATGGAATCGACTAAATACCAACAACAAAAAATATTAACATCCAAACAGCAAATAAATACATAAGTGGCCCAAGAACGTTCATTTCCATTAAAAAAAATTGCGACACTAAAAATGAATATTTTGATTTGCATTGAATATCTGGAAAAAAAAATCTTTCTTTTTTTTATAAAAAAAGAGAACTTAACTCTTTGAATATTGATTTTGTTTTGAGGATATATTGGTTCCATCAACAGAAATTTAGATATTATAGTAGTAATTGATTCTTTTATCCATAATGATCAGTGGTATTGTGGTAATGGTTTCTCTATCTGTGGAAACAGTTGAATTGCCTGTAGACAAGTTTACTATAGTTCATTCGTTTGGATCCATTAATTCTGCGCTAAAATATAAATTTCAGTGTTAAAATAGTAATTGATTCTTTCTTCATAATTGATTTCTCAATCCGCCAACAGAATTGAATGTCTGCCGGCAAATTACCACTCCGCTTGTCTGCCACTCAACTATCTGAATAAAACATTTATAAATTTCAAAAATTTACTTCAGTCAACGCCACATGTTCTGCTAAATCTCCCATGCTTATTATAAATCTTTTGATACAGTATCGGAATAAAGCAACACATGACATCACTAAAATGGCACTCTTGAAATAACTAATAATGTTTCATTCTGGCATTTTAACCAAGTCTCAAACTCAGCTAATATTACAGCTAGAAAATCAAAACTTCTATCAGCTGCGCTTTAATACACTCACTATAGGGCCTATTGCATGTTAGTGTTAGTGACATGAATGGCGAAATAAACTTGACTCATTATTTCAGATCGCGATACTAAATGAACCGGAATAATGATGTTGGCAATGTGTAAATTAAATACTGAATTCATCTGAAACTACATTCATCCGCATGAAGTATGTCATCAGCATCATGACAGTTATTGAAGTAATGTAATTAAAAAAATTATACAAAAATGCTTGTAACTTACAGTGTACTACAGAAAGTCCATAATTCTCTAAAACTCTGAGACAACTTTCGTTAATATTGCTGGTCAAGTTAACTTCTCAAAAAAGTGACTGTTACTGCTTGTGATTTAGTAAGGTGTATAATTGCATTTAATATGTTGAGGTATGTTCGTATAGTTTGACTTTGTAGCGGCAATATTAACAGAGATAGTGGTTTGGTTGAAATGATGCCTGGACCAGATTGATTTTTGTTACAGCATAAGGCAGAAGCAACTTAATTATTATTATTAGTAATAAGTAAGCAGCTTTCATATGCTCCGTGCAAATTGTGTGTTGTGTTGTAAATGACTTCCAGTGTTACTTCATGAAACAATAAGTTCCTACATTAGCCCATTGAATATATTCGTTTTAAGTGTAGCATTCGATAGATATTTGCAGAATATTGAACATTAAGTAAAAAGCAGTTTCGTGAATCATAGTCTCTATTATTTGTACAAAAATTCTGAACAAAAAATAAAAAGTGTTAGTTAAGTTTTAAATTTCGGCACAAATAATTTGTAATACAGAGACTGTATAGTAACAAAAAAGAAACAGGAAATAAATTAAACCGATATAGAATTACTACATTTTGCACTTTTAGTGAACCGACTTTCGTGCTGGTATAATCATAGCATTTTACGATTTTTTTTTCAAGTATGGTGTAATATTTGATATGTCATACTATTTTATGTACGCAAATGAAAACATCTCTTTGCGAACTTGACAACAGTACTTACCTTTTTTTTTAAATTTAAGGTTAAGTACAGATTTATATTTCCTGCTTCCAAACTATTATTTGTCAAGTGCGTTGGTTTTATGGCTTTTAAACTAAACACAAACTTGCATATGTAAGAAGGTTTTTGCTTTTATTTCTGAAAAGTAGTGTTTGCCATTTACGTAAAAAGCAAAGAGTAAATGTGGCACGGCTATCTACGAAGTAGGAAACTCTTTGTTGTTTGCGAATTGATATTAATGGAAATTTCTAAAAGAACTATGCGTTTTTGCAGGATAAAATCTATCCTATGTCGCTTCGCACGCAATTAACTGACTTCATGCCAAATTTCATTTAAATATGTTGAGTTTTTAAGGCGTGATTGATTCCAGAAGTACATCCAAACACATCCGAACTTTCTCGTTTTCTCTTTTATAGATATATAGGTTGCAAGACACATGGGACCAGAACATATTTGGACATAATAGCAATCAAAACATGACATCACCAAGAAGACCCTGCCCAGCTAGATTGCCCCTCCACACGAATCGTCCCTCCTCTACCTTCCGGTAGCCATATATAAGAGACTACCGTGTGGCAGTTTTCAGTAAGTTAAGCTGGGCTTGACAATGGGAGCAGTGCTGGCTCTCGAAACATTCAATTTGACGCAGCTGGAATCTCAAGAGAGTTCTCTACAGTGCTGTTGCCACGAAAATGTACATAGTTACCCACTGTTTTGGTTATTTACACCCATGAATTTGCAGGTTGGAAAGCAAATTTGTCACGCGTCACCATGTATTAGTTTTATTCATGTATCGTATCAGCCTGGTGCCTCTGATTTATGTAATTTCATAATTTCTTGTGGAAAATAACTTTATTCTTTTCAAATACGGTTGCCCTTCTTCTTTAATTTATTTTATGGAAAGCATCTAACTATGAAAAGATGCGTAAACCATTAATTGTTCTTGTAATAACTTTTATTCAATCAATTAATTATTTCACATTTTCCACCAACACCAGCAGAAACTAAACACCGCTAACATCTATATCGGTCTTCTTCCTGATATTTCCCAGTTCGTATATGTAATTTGCGAGTTCAAGATAACAACTCAACCATGTAGGCTAAAATCATGTCGCTCTTAGCAACCAACCTCATCTAAAAACAATAACCACACGAACGTAACAAAATATCAAGGATTCTTTATGTATATAAGTATGCTTGCATACCATTGAATAACCTATAAATATGTGATCGTCACACAGCCCACTGAAGTATTCTGTTATAATTCACATAGGCAAGGTTGAGTTGAAGTCCTTCGAAAACCCCAGTTGAGACCAGGATTTGAACCGGGTATCTTATGATTTCCAGTCTGATGCCATAAACATTGTACTGCTCTTTTTTGTGAACAATAGTGATTGAATTAATGATAATTCATCTAAAATACAACTGCTAAGTCTAGTATGTGATGAATTGTTTTGGCTGTTTATAAATGGATGTTGCACAAACCGGTGTTAACTGTTGTAAATCACTGATCAAGGTAATATCAAGTATGCTAAAATTTACATTGAAATTAACTGTTACCTGCGCTCAAATCTTCAATCGGTATTGTTTAACCAATCACAATAAATTCATCAGTTATTAACAAATAAACCAATTTAAATAATGTTGGTGGTGTACCACAATTGAATTATTTTAATATGAATAATTATCAGGTCTGCTTCAATTATTAACATAAATTTTAAGCTGGGAATCATGGAAATAATTCCAAAATTGAAATACAAAAATCACTAATCTAATATCTTGAAATGATAGAAAAATTTGGATTTTAATGTAAATAGGATAAAAATGCTATTGATTTTAATGTAATACAATATCTCAAATAAATTCTTTTACTGAAGCAATGAAGAATTATTCCATTTATTTCACAAAATAAACATGAATGTTAAATTATCAGCACAAAATTGAACATTAGTTTACAATAAACTTTAAAGGAACATCTACTCGGTGTATTTAACAAAACAAAGAAAATGGTAATCCTCAGACATTAACAAGCTATCTTTACTGATTTTTCTTCGGTGGTATGGAGTTGGGTATAGGTATTGCTTCAGTACCAATCATCTGCTTAAAGCAATGGATTATACCACACCACAGAAAATTTTATGTCCAACTCTTAAGACCACTAATTAATCAGTCTATGCAACATATTGAACACTTCTCAGCATTCAATCAGGATGTTTGAGCACTTGAAACCAAACTTGGTTTCCACAAGGGTCATTTGTAAAGAAAAGAACATTTGTTTTTCTTTGCCATTTTTATTTAAGACTAGCTGGAGTACCCGGCTTCGCGCAGGGATTTTATGAGAAATTGTGTGGTAGTTGGAATAAAAGGATAAGCTTTAAAATATAAGAGATAAATTTTTTATTGAAAACATATTCTAACTATTTACAATACTTGTTTACGAACAAAATTTTTCATTTTTTTATCCTCGGTATATATATGTACAATTTTTCAAATTTCCTACGCGAGACAAAGCTACATATAGTTGACTACAAGAGAAGCAGGGGTCTTTGAGGTTGATGCCACAATGTTTTAAAGTTTGTTCTTGGACTTTAATTGTAAAACTATATGCTAATTTGGTTGGAAATTGGAATGTCAGTTCAGTAGAGATCATTGGTATTCTGGGGATAAATACTGGGTGTCCTTTGTCATTTGCAGTCATAAGTTTGGCTTCAATGATGTTTTTCGTTAACTGTTTGACGATCATGCTTGTTCCGTTACGTTGATTTGGCGAGTTCGGGTTTATGTGTAGTATGAGCGGAAATCCAATTTTCGTCTTGTCGCTGCTCTTTTTGTTTTCATTGTTATGCTTCAGAACTGGAAAGATTTCCTCCTCTTTTTAAGTTTGGGCATTGTATCAAATATCCATCAAATCAACTTTTTATTAACAAATACACTAAGTACACTTTACACACTTTTCACACTTTATTTTTGATTTGTATTCAGTCACTGTATCACTTTGAATATTCACACTCAGTCCTCAGGGCTTGAACAGTAAGCGTGTCAGCTAAAAATGGAAACCTTCTTCACTGTTTGTTTTTATTCGCTCACTGTACTACTTTGGAATTTTCACTGCTTTTTCGGTTCTTCCTTTCATCACTGATAAATTGACAGATCTTGCTTTATATACCCCTACCAATGGGTAGTCCCAACCGAACAAAAAAAAGGCTTCGAATGGTACACAATGTTGCAGAACATTCCACAACATTCAAGAGTGTTCTGGAATCTTCCATAATGATCTGTGATGTTCCAGGATGTTCCCGAACTTTCCAGAGCATCTCGGAACATTCTGGAATGTTGTGGAATGCTCTCGAATGTTCTGGATTGTTCTAGAAATTTCTAGAGGATGAAACTTCCAGCCATTACATCTTCAACAGCACATCCTGCAGGTAAAAACGGGAACCTTCTTCATGGATAAGGGATAGAGGGCTACCACACCATATAACTCCCTTGATCGTGCTGGGACTCATTTTTTAGTTTTAGCGGCACGCACATTGTACATTTACTTTTACAACACATTTGATACCTTAGTTATTTTCCTACATAGTCGCCATCATATTTAACTTTTGTTATAGCACTGCAATAGTTTTTCTATGCCTTCAACTTAATCACTTACCAACAGGTTGTTATGCCGTCTTTCATTTTGTTATCACTTCCATAGTGGTTTCTGCCAAAAAAATCTTTAATTTGGGGAAAAGAGGCCATGTTCAGGCGGTAAGATGGATATTCAAAAACTTTCACTTAAACTGCTGAAGCAAGTTCTTTGCCAATGCAACAGCATGTGGAAATGTGTTATTGTGGAGAAACACAGCGCCACTGGACAACAATCAACACTGTTTGTTTTGAATTGTGAAACATAGTTGATGAAGTAGGACACTGCATTTATGGCCTTGGCATGTAGTTGATGAGAATAAACACTGTAGCCAGTGGTTCTCACTTTTTTTGTAATAAAGAATGATTCCATTCTATTGACTGGCTACTTGTTTGTGGATGTTATATGAAATCCAATTCTCATCAGTAGTAACAATGTGGTTCAAAAACTATTCACCACCAATTAAGAAAAGTTAGTGCAGCTCCCATTCTATTTTGTTTGTGTACAACTGTTAAAACTCAAGGAACCCACCTAGTACACAGTTTTCTGCAGTCCAAATCACCACTAGCAGTTACATGCAGAACTCTTCTTGAAATCATTTTAGAAAAGAACAAATACAGACCATCTATAATGTCATCTATAGTGTCTATCATGTTGAATTTGATTTGAGGTGACCAGTCACAAATAAGAGAAAAAGTCATCACTTTTTTGAAATAAACAACACTTTAATAACTATTAGATAGAAACCGGTTTTTCTTTTATGACGGCTTGGGATCACCAAGCCAAATTTTTGACAAACTAATAACTTTGCTATTACACCACCTTTAATAATAAAAATTACACCATTGAAATCAGGAGCAAATGTAGAACATAATGACACTAACTTTTTCATGATAATGTGTAATTCAGCAGGGTAGACTAAACATTTGCAGAATTAACACCCATCTCGGGGATTCCCTAATTAATTTTCGGGAACTTGGTACCATTGCACCGGCAAACTAAATTCATTTACAGGAAAACTAATTATTTGAGAATTTTTGGTAAATACTTTTTATAAACCTTAAAAGCCAGGCTACACACGATTAAAGTTTGACCACATTCTATAATGACATCTTTTCACGCTAATTTTGGTAAGCGTTAGAACACCTCTATCATCCGGTTTAGGGTATAAAGAGTGACGTGGTTGCGAGGTCAGCATCTTTACTCCGGGAACGTTGTGTGTAGTGAACCTGCGCTGGTATGTTTCGTGTGTGTGTCGGTTAGACCAAGTAATATCTGGAAACCGTTAAACTTTGAGGGGGCAGCATGGTTGACGTTCCACCATATTGAATTTTCTAACCAGTGACTTACTTTAATAATGATTATGAACTTATAAATTTTCTAGTGGGGCTAGGTTGGTTAATTCTTCCTCTTCATAATCTGCAATTATTTCGATTGCCTACTTTTCAAAATGTGACTTTGAAATAAACTTCAAATTTTTCTTCAAGTGGATTTTTATGTGTTTTTGTAGTGAACAGTAACCTTTCCTAAGCTTTTGGTTCAAATAAGCTTTGTGGCGGCTGTTGAGCTTTACAGTTGTATAGCCAGGGAGCTACATGGTCATTTAAAAATTATTAAGGCAAATTCAGATAACCTTTTAACAAGTTAAGATTCAGTTAAGGTGCCTAAACCTATACTTCACCCCGGTATAGCCGTTGTGCCCCTTACAACCAGACCCTTCTAGTTCAAAATCCACGGAAAACAGTTCAAAATCCACGGAGAACAGTTGAAAACCAAAACAAGGAATTAATAGCAGCAAAGAGGGAATTTTAAGATAGGTTTATGAAGAAAATTGCTGGCACAGGGGAAATGCTGAATGATGCATCTAGAAATTTCTATGGCTATGTTAGAAAACTGAGGAAAGGAAAGGTATACAGAGAGTTACAGATAAGGATGGAGAACAAGTTACTGAGCATTTGAAAAAGGCAAAGGTTTTAAAAAACTGGTTTGATGTGATGATTAGGGGCTATAATTCCGGATTGGGAGAGAGTAAATAAGAGAATGAGCTTGTCAGCACTGTTAAAAATGATCAGACTAAAAAATTTGAAATTCATCCGGACAATATTATGGAGGAACTAAGACAGTTAATAAAGCATAAAGGAGCTGGTGAAGACAATTTATTACAGGTGCTTTAAGGATAGCAGGATGTTACATTGTACCATGTCTTGAAACTTTATTTAGATTGAGTCTGGATACTTCCCTTACTAGATGACTGGAAAAATGTAATAGTAGTACTGGGCGATAACAAGGGTTGACATATAGAGTTGTAAATTACAGGCCAATTAATTTGCTATAAGTAATGGAGAGACTAATATCCAACCATATCTGAAATGTGAGAATTCAGTTTTTCCCAGCATATGGCTGACAAGAATTCTTCTTGGGTATTCTACCCGATAAGCTCTTCTGACCACAACATTTCAGCAACATCCCCATGGCTACCAACATCTAACCACCACAGTGCACAGTGGGAGATTCGAAGCCACTACCACACACAGACACGCGCAAACACCAGTGATGTGTATTTGTGATTGCAAAGTGAAATATGAGGACATACATGAGTTTAGTCAAAATAACAAAATACCCACGGTCGACCATTTTCAGCTACCGTATCTCTCATATCCCCACAGCTTCCAACATGCAACCACCGTAGTGCATGATGGAAGACTCGAGGCTATTACCACACACAAAAACCCATGGTCTGCCCTAAGTAGTTGTGGCTGGTTAGTGTCTTTCATTGAAATATGAAAATGCATTTCGTCGACTAATTTCAACCACCATATCTCCCGCGTCCCCACAGCTACCATCATTTAACTATGAAAGTGCACGATGGGAGACTTGAGGCTATTACCTTAACTCTTTCCTCCCTGATGGTACTCATTATTTTAAATATTTTCAAATGGATATTTCTAAGAAATAAGCTCTGATTGAAGCTCTTCTCCTAAAAGTTTATGATTTATCAAGGCAAAAATGAAGAAATGACTGCAAAGTTCTTGGATTACTCATTAAGTCAAAGAACGGTCTTAGAATTGACTGAACAAAAATGGAGCAATGAGGATGATAATTATTTTTCATCTGTTTCATTATTGTAAAAACTGAAAGAAGTTTTGGTTGTGTGACAATCAGGTCCAACCACAAAGCCTTTCTGACAAATTATTTGCTGACAGCAAACTAAAAAGAGGAGGTTGGGACCACAAATTTTCAAACCTAGACATTGGCTACTGGAAATGATAGGATAAAAAGGTCGTACATTTAGTATCAAATTTTCATGGCAGCAAGGAAACTACTGTTACACACAGTGGTATAACAATTAACTACAATGGTTGGGGTTCATGGCAATTTCAACTGATGGGCCCTCTCTCAGGCTTGATTGGTGGCCTGGGTGAATCTTGGGCTAGAGGGCCTCTCCGGCTGGTCATCAGGGGCTCCCTCCGGCAGTGGGTCCCATGTCATTTTGCCCACCCTTCCACCCTGTTGTTACACCACTGGTTATATGCAAACAAAAAGATGTATTGAAGCTGACAATTTCATTCTCAGGAGTCGTCAAGGACTACAATACATTCATGTGTGGGGTTGATACTGCTGATCAGCTGATGGCGTTGTGCAATGCTGACAGAAAATTATTGAAATCATGGCATAGATTGTTTTTGGGAATTCTTGATGTATTTGTCAATGCCTATAATATAAATGGTCTGATATTTGAAAAAAGTCTGTAAAAAATTTCAGAAGATCAGTTGCACAGGGTATGATGACTATGAAGGATATCGGTAAGAAGAAAAGGTCATCTACAGATATTTCACCAAGCCCTCATCCATTCAATCAACACAAGTCATACTATTCCACAATGAGATGAAGATGTGAAGTATGTAGTATGAAGAAGATACAGTCAAAACATCATTCCAAATGTTCCACTGCAATGTCTTTTTGTGTCTGAATGAGCAAAAAGAATTGGTTTGTTTAATATCATGAGGTGAACATTTGATACCAATATGAAAATAATTGATTTCAGTTGCCATTTCTGTACATCCTGTGATACACAAATACACTTATAAGTACCAGCTTGGTAATTAGTACTTAGAGTTAAAAAAATGAAAAAAATTGTGTTTAATTTCAAGTACCTTTATACAAATATATAATTAAAATTATAAATTTCCCTTTATTTCCAATAGCCGGTAGGAAAGGGTTAAACAAACACCAGGGGACTGCACTAGGTAGTTTTGGCTGCAGAGTGAAATGTAGGAACACAACTATCTATTTTTATATCAGGTTGACCAGTCTCAGCCACCATATCTACCCACACCCTTACAGCTACAGACATGCAATCACCATAGTGCGTGGAGGAAGATGCTAGGCTACTACCACAAACAAACACCAGTGCTCTGCTCTTGGAAGTTAGGCCTTTAAGGTGAAATATATGGGCACAAACATCTTTGGTAAAAATAGGAAAAATCCCTAGGTTGACCACTTTCAACCACCATATCACTTACACCTCTATAGCTACTGACATGTTGCCAACAAGGTGCACGATAGGAGACTTGATGCTACTACCCCACACAGACGCCAGTGGCCTGTGCTAGGTAGTTTTGGCTTAAAAGTGAAATACAGGGACACACTCGTCTTTGGTTGAAATATGAAAGTGTCTCAGGTTGACCACTTTCTACCACCATATCTCCCATACCCCACAGCTACCAACGTGCAACCACCATAGTGTATAATGGGAGACAAAAACCTGTGGTCTGTGCTATGTAGTTGTGGCAGCAAAGAGAAATATATGGACAGACATGTTTTGGTCAAAAAATGAAAATATCTCAGTTCGACCACTTTCAACGACCAAATTTCCCACATCCTGACAGCTACCGGCATTCAGCCAACATTGTGCACAGTGGGAAGCTCCATGCTACTACCACCACACACAAACGCCAGTGGCCTGTGCTAGGTAGTTTTAGCTGAAAAGTGGAATAAAGGGACACACACGTTTTATATAAAATATTTTTAAAGGAACTGGTTATTGTGTTATGTCACACTTTTTTCTGAATGGATTAATTTTTCTTTAGTTCATAGATCCTTTGTTCGGGTCGCTATCTGAGCTCAGATGTCAGAAATAACTATGCCTTATCAATTAAGTCATGATATCTTAGTACGGAAATAGAGACAGTTCAATGAAATATCCTTTAATGCAGAATTTGATTTAAACCAATACCCTTCATATACAAATGAGTGGCTAAGTTTGTTAAAAATGATCCACAATCAAATAAAAACCTGACCAATGATTAAAATCGTATTGTCCAAAGACTGCCAGTCCGTACAGTGACAATTTGATTGCAGCTTATAAATCTCTTAAGTTTCTTTTCTTTACACAATTGAAATTTATTCTTCCTATTATTAGCTCAGCTATTTAACATTGGTTATTCTATATATTACATTGAAAGAACAGATATAATTCAGCAAATTAATTACTAGTGATATCCCAACCGAACTGTCATTTATTACTATGAATATTGATGTGATCATATTGCAGTAGTGAGTGTCTTGCTTCAACATAAAACCATTTTGTATAATATTCGTCAATGAAGTTTATTCTTTCTATTTTTTCAGTTAGCACTAAATAAACAATAAATTAATTGATGAAATTTCTTTAATCCAAATCAGTCCCACAACACACAATGCAATGGGAAATCCTCTTGAATGCCTGAATATTGATGTCACATCTTTTCCACCAAACACTATCTTACTTCTGTAGCCATTACATCAAGGGAACCGAGGACTGAGCGAGGTGGGTGAGTGGTTAACATTCTGGCCTTGCGTTTGGGAGGATGACGGTTCGAATCCCCGTCCGGCCATCCAGATTTGGGTTTTCCATGGTTTCCCAAAATCACTCCAGGCAAATACTGGGACGCTTCCTTCAAAAGGTCATGGCCAAATTCCTTCCTGTTCCTTGTCCCAAATCCCAACCCACCTCTAATGACCTTGATGTCGATGAGGCGTAAAGCCATAAGCAAAAAAAAAAAAAAAGGAACCGAGGACCAAGCCTCATTGCTCAGGCCTGGCATTCAAGAATCTGTGGGTTCAAACACACATTAGGCCATCTTGATTTCACAAAATCACTTCAATTGAGTGACAGGATGATTTTTTTAATGGGCAGTTACTAATTCCCTTGCATTTCTTGGTCCCGTGCCTGCACTAATGACCACAATAAATTAAAAAAAAACTTCTTTTTCAACATTGATGTTACCTCCTTGTACACTAGCATCTCCCACTGTCAGAGCCTCCGTTTTCTTCTATATTTACTGGATATGCGCCCACCACACAGTTTCCCTAGTACATCTTTTTCACGTCACTGGCCCACTTCATCCTTTCCAAAAACTACTTCCAAGTCCAAAGTTTATCACCAAGTAGGTGCCACTAGCATGGGTACCAATGTGGCCCCATCTTCTGGGCCATCTGGAGCAATACCTGAAGAAATATCCTCAGTCCACTTGCATCTTTCAGATACATAGATGATATACTTATGACCTGACCAACAGGGAAGACCCTCTTTCAAACTCCTTTCATAATAACGATTCTATCAACTTCACCTGGACTAATTCCCATCTTCCCATCACCTTTATGATGTCAGCAGCTCCCTACAACGAGGTGCCCCCACACCTCTACCTCTGCACATCAAGTCTACAAATTTACAACAGTACCTACACTTCAGCAATTGCCATCCTTTGAATACCAAACTTTCCCTATGGTACAGTTCTGCAGTCAATGGCAGACACATCCAGATTTTCCCAAAAGCTATCCCAAGCTCAAATCTCTTTTGCTACTACCCACAACTCACCCAACTAAAGCTTACCACATCCCATTGTACATCAACCAGTTCTCTCCTGGCCTAGTCTCCATTAACCAGATCCTTCACCAGGGGAATGACTTTCTACATTTCTTCTCTGAAATGCTTATTCTCCTTCCCAAAATCCTGCCCACTGTCCCGCTCACATGCTTCAACAGACCTCCAAATCTGTAGAACATTTTGGTCCACAAGTACCCAAATCTGTCTCTCTTAGACTTACCACTTGGATCTTTCCCATGCAAAAAATCTGACAAAAGAGATTGTAGAAAGGAACGAGAGAAGATGAGATGTTTTGCCACATTCCCATGCTGGTGTGTTTGGTGTGTTTCATCTCTTTGGAAAACCTGGAGATACTAAAATCAGACTTTTTAGCCACTTGTAGGAGGCAGTCTCCTACAGCACCCATCCTTCACTATGTTCTCTTGTTGATAAAGGGCTAAGATCCAAAAATTCCAATATCATTTGTGTTCTTGTTCCTCCTCCAACATTTTTTTTGCCACACCCTCTCCCCCCCCCCCCCCCCCAAAGTTACCAACTGAACCTCATGTAAAACTACTGTCTGATGCCTTCTACTTTACTAGAATCCATTCCCATACACTTTCTTAAAATTTGTCTCTTCCCCCCCCCTCTTTCTTTCAAAATATCCCCCACTGGTATGACTGTAAAACTGTCTGTCACTGGCTGCCACCCCAACTCCATCTAACCCTTCATACCTTTTCTTTTACACAATCCATCATCCTTATCCAAATTATTCTCCAACAATATGTCCTATAAGCACACCAACATTCTTTTCAACTTTCCTCCCACCACAGTATCCTCTGTCAACCCTATCTTGATTCAAAACCTTCAGCATATTCTTATTGATGGCAGGCAGTTGCAACAGAAGTTTGCACATGAATATTTGCACATGCTATCTGATTTAGTGATGAGCTATCTTGTTCTAAGTATGCCTCATCTATATAAACACTCCACTAATATACAACACATACCATGTTCTCTCCTGATGCTAAAGCCCCATATCTTGCCCAAATTTTTAACCTCCTTCACCCATCTGCTGTACCAACCGCCTCTAGTCACTGCCTTTCTTGTGGAGGTACCATGATCGTCAGAGTGCAACCTATCATCCACTTCTCTGTCTGAATCATGACTATCTTATCAAAGGAACTTTCTTTCTCACCTAATCCATACTGCCACACTCTCCACTGGCAGTATCTCTTTCTACCGCAGTGGAGGAAGAAAACTGGCTTGATGAGATTCAGTCCAGCCTATAGGAACTCAATCTTCGATTCTAATTGGATCCACTTTGCCTTCCTTAAATCCATTCCTTACTTCTGATAGTTTGTTGCACCTATCATGTGTTCACAATCCCCACCATTCCATTTCCCACTCCAACTTCCTCAGCATAAAACTATCCAGGAATAAAAATATCATCACACTCCCAGTTAATAAAGGCTCCACCCCCATGAAAATGGAGTGCAGTGACTACAATGCTAAGGCTCTTAGACATGTTGTCCACACTCAACACATTCCAGCTCTTCCATTAATCAGGAAATAGGTACCTTTGCTTGATCTCCAGGGCCCCTTAGAAGGCCTTGTATCAAAATCCATATCCCTACTCGCTCTTCAAATTCTCCACTCACCTACCTTATGGCTTCATACCAAAATTCAAATAACTTCTTCTAAAGATCCATAAGTCTTAAATCTGTGGCAGTATCAACTATTCCAATGATGAATTACTTTCGAGATATTCCCAAAAGTATCACAAGCCTTTGTTTCCACCTGCCACTCCTCTGATCTTGCGTAAAAACAAATCTTGTGATACAACCTATGGTTCCCTCAGTTCATGTTCTTCACTCCCGGAAGCAGACCATAGCCCAATATTCATCACTCAGTTCTCTCCTGGCGTGGAGTCCATTAATCAGATCCTTCATCATGGGTACAACTTTTTAACTTTCTTCTCCAAAATGAATTTCCCAACTGCCCCACACACATTTTTCAACACACCTCCAAATCTGAAGAACATCTTGGTCCACAAGTATTCAGCTTCTGCATGTCTTAGAGTACCACATGGATCTCTTGCTGCAAAACTTGCAGTATGCATCCAGCTTCCACAACCTTTCCAATCCTACCAGAGTGTAATTTGACATGCAACCTGCACTACTACCCAACTCGTGCCAGCATACCTGCCCTCACTTTACTGCTTCTTATATAGGCCTCACCCCAACATAACTATCCTTCAGGATAAACGACAACAGGCAAACAGTTCATATTGTATTAGAAAAAGGGGGACGTGGGTGGAATATTAATTATAATTTCATTTATTATTCACCTGAAAATGAAAATGATTTAAATGGTGAACTAGAAGGAACTAGAACCATGAATATTGTACACAAAATAATATCCCATTTATTGAGTCTTATGGCTTATACAAGGCCGGGTAATAGTTAACTTTACGTTAAACATATTCCAAAGACAACAAAAACAAGCAATACCCGACGTTTACAATCCGCCGATGAAAAGCAAACATAAACTGAATTAAATATTTCAACAAGTAGCAAAATCAACATATTATCAACGTGGCAACACAGGCCATCAAATTGAAGTTAACATTTACTACAAAAAGAATGAGTATCCCAGGGGCGCCATATAAAGTTAAAAAGCATCGTCTTGAATTTACACAAATTAGCAAGATGCTTGGAATTTGAAATTAAACATGAAAATTAGCTAGCTCAGTGATTTTACGACGGGAGCAGAGTCTTATCTCAGTGCCGCTTAAGGGCTCGCAAGTCTCGTCAAAACCCAATGATCGTGACCGTATGCGTCGGTACTTTACCATGAATGCATCGTCGTGATGAAGTGTGACACGCACAGTGCCACTGCAGCTGCGAAAGCCAGGTTAGCGGATACGACCCTGTTACCACAACAGCTTCCAGATAATGGCAGGCATGCCATACAACTTCTCGCTTCCCAGAGCAAGAGAGTGTGATCAGAAACAGTCAGTGATCACCGGACGAGAGCGTGTCGGCTGACACGTCTGCACAGTGGCTCGTCCCGACAGCAAGTGTCCTCAAAAATGGCCTCTTCTCTTCTTCCTCGGCAAAGTCGTCTCCCACTCGCCACATGCAACAGAATCCCTTGAATTAACATTTGGGAACCCCTATAAACGTTCACGATTGGTCATCGATACATGTCCGTCGTCACGTGTTTTATATCGCGGCCAGCATTCGCTGTCTCCGTTCGCGCACTTTTGCCTGACCTCGACCAAGCATCGGAGAGGGGTGGGTTCAGTGCACCCGTCTAACGGACCACCGCTGTTGTGAGCGTCGGCGCCGCTGAGTCGGGAGACCCAGCTATTGTCTCGCTCTCGACCGTTCGAAAATGGCAGTTCCAGCTTCCCATATCCACTACATTACTGAGCAGCAAGTTTTGTAGAAATTAAAATTATAATAATGATAACTCTGGCTGCCCGGGTTTAATATACAATTATTTACCCATACAATATCCCTATTATTTATGATATTTACACCTTACAAAATTGAATATTATAAAGAAAATCTGAATATTAATTAAATTATTTAATTATATTCATTGTGGGTGACTCTGTCATACCACAATATACCTGCTACCCAATCAATTTGAACTATTCTAATTCCCTATAGTTGCAACAAATTATTGCCTACCCTATAGTATCACGGTTCCAGTTCACTCAAATTTTTATCGCACACATGTGACCTTAAAATGTGAAAATACGACACGTGACTCTGGTTACCCTTTTACATAAGTTACAATGAAATGCCTTACACTAATACATGTGAAAACAACATAAACATTGACAAAGTACAAGAGATAAATAAGCAACAAATTAGTTCTGTTCATTCAAATGAAAACACAATGAAAACAGATTGTTCATACAACATCTCAATATTAAAGCTACATAAATCAATTGATTATTTACAATAGATTATGCAAATTCAGCACATGTGTTGAAGTCAGATTTACATGACAGGTGGTCAATTGACTTTAGCAACAACAAAATAAATCGCACCGAATGTTAATTTTCGCGGTTGACACAAGCATGTTCAAACCACATCAATGCAAAGAAATCAAAGAAAATAAATCAATCAACGAGTTATATGACTTCCCGTAAGAATTTGAAAGGATAGTCCCCGCAGATAATAACATTGCGTCTTCACAATTTTGACAAGCGTAGCGATGACATCAAAGCGATAAATTTACGACAGGGATACGGGATATAATGATCCGATTAAGCCATTAGCTGTTCCAGTTTTGTATCATCATCAAAGTGATTTTTAATAGCCAAGGAAACCGCAATCCAATTAAACTTTTGATACATGCCATACATTCAACGATCATTCTGGATGAAAAACAATGCTGTGCACTCAATATAACGAAATGGAAGCATTTCTATAAATGGCGAATTAGTTGAAGGCGTGCGAGTAAAATTTCTTAGGTGTCGTTACATTATAATCAATCAGCTATCGGTTAAGGACAGTTATTAAGCTCTCTGAGACGTATGAGGAAACGAAAAGTATCGACACTCACGGGTTTTGAAGATGGGATCGCTTTTATAGGATTTGTCCATACCACATGATGCCGTTATACCAAATTGATAGTGGGCGTTGCGAACTTTATGCGACTTACATCGCCAAACTAATCAACATCGTCCTCTTGTTCATCAGATCATACTCTTTTATTCCTTGCCGCATAACTTGTTAAACGACGCTCGCGTGCCTCGATTCTTACAATTATTTTGCCATCTTAAAATGCCGCACAGTCCGCACAGTGAATTTCCAGCTCGCGAAGTTGAATGGGCTTTAAATGTTTACTTTCAGTGTTACGGTCCGTTCTATTGTCATCAGCTGATACCGTTCCTTCAAGCTTTCGGCGTTAGGTACCTGGTCTTCGGCCGTGGAGATTACAATCTTCCAGGAACTGGCTACCAGCCTGCAGCTGTTGTAAACAACCGGGCGTTTCCCTATCTGCGTCGCTAGGTCACCGCTAATCCGTTACGGAATTAGCACTCGTCTCATGACTGGTACCCTTTTACTTTCAAAACACACATATCTTATGCTACAAACTTATCCATATGTTCTTAGACTATTAACACTATTTACAGACATAAATCGCTGCCGTAAATTGCAGGTGGTTGCGAAAGTTTCAGAAAAAAAATCTCAGTTTTTTTTTATTATATATATATATATATATATATATATATACAACCCTAAAATATGGTAAGTCCAAATACTCGCCCGTTTGTCACCCTTTTTAGCATGCTTAATAACGCGATAATAATGCCTACAAAGTGAACTTGAGTTGTCCATGGACCTTCTTTTGGAAAATGAGTCTGGTTGCGGAATATGCGTCTTCGCCGCATTCGACAGAATCTTGGGTGGCTTGAAACTTTGGACTCACAAGGTCCCAAGCTTCTCTTTGTATCGACCCGCCAGCCAATGGAATTTCTCGAAACACCGTTCTGTAAAGCTGCAGGCGTTTGGTAGCGGATTCAGCAGATGGTTTGGCGGTTCCGGTATATGTACCGTTACTCAGGTCACCGACACGGCTGACCACGCGGTTTTGCGTACTCGGTAACCCGTCAAAAACCATCTCACTCCGACCAATTTCAATAAACCACTGAGAAAAAAGTTTCAAACCCCGCCTTTGTAAGCGTAAATTTCCTGAGGGCAAGGAGTGAACAAATTGATTCTCTTTGCACTCGAAATTGTGGATGGAAAATTTCCACCCAATGTTTAGAGATCGCGAACTCGGTGGACCGTTTCGCTTTTCTCCAAGGAATGAAATTTTTATGGACACTTCTCTGGGTTGAAGGAAGCACATGTACTGTGAATCTTTCGATTCCCACCTTAAAGAAGTTTTAGGTTTCATTAACCTCTGCCTCCTTGCTGTAGGTACAGTACCATTTTTACCACTGACATTCCTGAGGTCATAAATTTTCGCTTTCAAACTGAAAATTTCCCTTATTAGACGCTCAGTGGCAGCTGTGTCAAATGATTGACTCGGAATTTGCATTTCTACTGGCTGGGGAATTTCCTCAGTCTGATCGCAATGATCGTACTCTGATTCCACAGCGGCTTTCTCGCGATTCTCAAGGTTAACGGCGGCAGAATTACTTATTTCCGTCACCCTGGTGTTCAGCTTTATCGCGATTCCTCCGTTCGCATTCTCCAATGAATTACACATTATTCGAACACCATCAGCAGGCTCTTCCACTGCTGGGATGGGACGCTCCTTCGCACTTCAACTCTACATTCTCTTATGTCTTGACAGATTTCATCGCGAACGTTACATATCTTATCATTCAAACTTTTCGTTTGTGAAATCAGCGAATCGAAATGTTTGTCTTGCGCATCGAAATGTTTGTTTAGCGAATCGAAGTGGTTGTCAAAAAGTTTTAATTGTTCAGCAAAATGCTTATCTAAACGTTTACTTTGAGCATCTAAATGTTGGTTTTGCGCATCGAATTGCTGTCTGATTAATTCGCTCGGCGCGATAAACAGTGGGTCTTGAAATGGCAAGGTCACCTGTGGGATCCCTGCCGTGCTTTGCGACGCACAACGTGTTTCGACATCTGGTCGCATGGGTGGATTTTGGGTATTTCCATTGTCTGGGGTTGGAAAATTTTCTAACTGTTCCCCATCTAATGACATATTGGAATGAATGCTTCGCGTACTTGGGGTATTAACGCAACCTTCGTCCGCCAACGGTATTTCGCGTTCTTCCGGTGTTTGACTTAATGCACTCGTTTGCCCGGGAATTTCAGGAACAACTGATTGGTCTGCCATATTAATGGTACGTGATCTTAACTTCATAAGTCGACCGTATGACACAAAATTCCAGCTCCGAACAACAATTATAACAAGTGATATCAAACAAAATAAAACCGGCATGATTTAATATCAACTGGACTCAGCATTAAATAAATTTCCGCGCACAAATCCCATCACAATTCAATAAACCCATCCAAAGAACAACAAAGAAAAACAACAATGTTGCATGCGACACAAAACCTCAACACATGAGCGAAATTAACATAAATTTTTTTTAATTCTTATCATGCATTAAAACTTCAAAAGCACTGACTCGAAATTTAATTTTAAATTACCCATGCTTGTTGTAAGTGAGCAAAACATTTATTTGAACAATTGATTGAAAGTTAGCATAAAAGCATCAATTGATTGATATCAAAAGATCACACATTTCAACATTAAATTTAATTCAAGCATGGCAAAAACAAATTTCAAAACACAATTTATATTCTAAAATAATAAATAAATCTACATAGGTCACATCCATGGATTTTATGACATGCAAAATTTTCCTGAAAATTTATTTCAACTTGGGAACTAATTAAACAACATTCGTCTGCGCCAAATTGTAGCGTCTTACAACGTGTTAGATCCCAACGTTGGTAGCGCCAATTGTATTAGAAAAAGGGGGACGTGGGTGGAATATTAATTATAATTTCATTAATTATTCACCTGAAAATGAAAATGATTTAAATGGTGAACTAGAAGGAACTAGAACCATGAATATTGTACACAAAATAATATCCCATTTATTGAGTCTTATGGCTTATACAAGGCCGGGTAATAGTTAACTTTACGTTAAACATATTCCAAAGACAACAAAAACAAGCAATACCCTACGTTTACAATCCGCCGATGAAAAGCAAACATAAACTGAATTAAATATTTCAACAAGTAGCAAAATCAACATATTATCAACGTGGTAACACAGGCCATCAAATTGAAGTTAACATTTACTACAAAAAAGGGTTATCCCAGGGGCGCCATATAAAGTTAAAAAGCATCGTCTTGAATTTACACAAATTAGCAAGATGCTTGGAATTTGGAATTAAACATGAAAATTAGCTAGCTCAGTGATTTTACGACGGGAGCAGAGTCTTATCTCAGTGCCGCTTAAGGGCTCGCAAGTCTCGTCAAAACCCAATGAATCGTGACCGTATGCTCCGGTACTTTGCCATGAATGCATCATCGTGATGAAGTGTGACACGCACAGTGCCACTGCAGCTGCGAAAGCCAGGTTAGCGGATACGACCCTGTTACCACAACAGCTTCCAGATTATGGCAGGCATGCCATACAACTTCGCGCTTCCCAGAGCAAGAGAGTGTGGTCAGAAACAGTCAGTGATCACCGGACGAGAGCGTGTCGGCTGACACGTCTGCACAGTGGCTCGTCCCGACAGCAAGTGTCCTCCAAAATGGCCTCTTCTCTTCTTCTTCGGCAAAGTCGTCTCCCACTCGCCACATGCAACAGAATCCCTTGAATTAACATTTGGGAACCCCTATAAACGTTCACGATTGGTCATCGATACATGTCCGTCGTCACGTGTTTTATATCGCGGCCAGCATTCGCTGTCTCCGTTCGCGCACTTTTCGCCTGACCTCGACCAAGCATCGGAGAGGGGTGGGTTCAGTGTACCCGTCTAACGGACCACCGCTGTTGTGAGTGTCGGCGCCGCTCAGTCGGGAGACCCAGCTATTGTCTCGCTCTCGACCGTTCGAAAACGGCAGTTCCAGCTTCCCCTATCCACTACGTTACTGAGCAGCAAGTTTAGTAGAAATTAAAATTATAATGATAACTCTGGCTGCCCGGGTTTAATATACAATTATTTACCCATACAATATCCCTATTATTCATGATATTTACACCTTACAAAATTGAATATTATTAAAGAAAATCTGAATATTAATTAAATTATTTAATTATATTCATTGTGGGTGACTGTCGTACCACAATATTGCCAATTTAAACCATCCATGCTGGTTCACATGATTCTAACAATCTCAACACCTCCTTTTCTTTGAGAGCTATCAGAGATTTTCCTGACACTACTATCCCTTCAGAACTAGTAGCCTCGTGTCTCGCATCATGCATTATGCTGGCTGCATTCATTGGCTGTGAGTGTGTGAGAGATATGATGGTTTAAAATGGTCAACTTAGGGCATTTTCATATTTTGACTAAAGATGTGTGACCCTATAATTCAATTTCCATCCACAACTAACTAGCACAGTATGAAATATTAGCCTGGAGTCTCCCATCGTGCAATATGTTGATTGTATGTCGATAGCTGTGGGAGTGTGGAAGATATGGTAATTGAAAGTGGTTGACCTAGGGCATTTTCATATTTTCATCAAAGATGTGTGCCCCCAATATTTCAATTTGCATCCACAACTTCCTAGCACAGGCCACTGGTTGGAATATCCCATTATGGACTATATTAATTGCATGTTTGTAGCTGGGGGAGGGAGAGATATTCCAGTTGAAAGTGGAAAGGCATTTTCATATTTTGATCAAAGACGTGTGTCCCTATATATTTGAGTACCTAGTGCAGATCACTGATATTTGCGTGTTGTACTGACTTGGAGTCTCTCACTGTACAATATATTATTGACTATATGTCGGTAGCTGTAGAAGTGTTGGAGATATGGTTGTTGAAATTTCCTGACCGAGAGCATTTTCTTATTTCGACCAAAGTGTTCTAAATAATCTAGAATATACTAGAATGGTATTTAATGTACTAAAATATCCTAGAATGTTCTTGAATATGACACATTTTCAGCTAATAACAAATGTAAATAATTTATATTTATGTTTAGTGTGATGTGACAGGCTACTTTTTACCCTGGAAAATCTGGGTTCGGGTGGTTGGAAGTGTTGCAGATGCCAAATCTTCTTTAAATTTTTCAAACATCTGCTTCGCTTCGTGATTCCTTGGAATTTTTCTTCTGTCTTTCTTTTTGGCACCTTTCAAGTAATCATGGAGCACTGATTGTGTTTTGGCAGCATCCTTTAGATAACAGCGATAAAAATTGATCATGCCAAGAAAGGTTTGGAGTTCATGTATTGTTTCTGGCAGTTTGCAATTCAGGATTGCTTGTACCTTTTTGGGAAGATGACATGTACCCTCTGCTGCAATCAGGTACCTTAGAAATTCTATTTTCTCTACACACATGACTGATTTCATCATGTTTATGCAGAGACCATACTAATTTATTCTGTGTAAAACCAATTTAAGATGGGTTTTGCGTTCTAATGATATAGATGCCACTAAAATGTCATCCAGATATGGAAATGTGAAGTCCAAAACTTGGAAGACTTCATTGATAAATCTCTGGAACGTGGACGAAGAAGCATTTCTTAGTCCTAAACTCGTGACATTAAATGCATACAGTCCAAATGGAGTGATTATTGTGGTTTTCTGTTTGTCTTCTTCAGTAATGGGGATTTGGTAATATGCTTTAAATAGTTCAATTTTTGAAAGAAAAAAATAAATAATTCTTCTCCTTTAAAATGTGCTGAAAATCTTCTGCTCTTGGAATGGGACAACAGTCAGGAACAGTCTTTTTATTTAATCACCTGTAGCTTTTACAAGGTCTGAAAGAACCATCGTTTTTACTTGCCATATGTAATGGACTTGTGCATTGTGATTTTGATGGCCTTATCATCCCATTATCTAACATGAACTGAAATCCTTTTTTAGCAATCTGTAGTCTATTAGGATCTAACTGCATGGCTTTAGAAAATACTGGGTGCCCTTATGACAATATTATGCTTTACATTATGTTTAATCATATTAGGTACCCAATTTGGCACTGTTAATCTAGGATATTGGGCAAGTAGGTCACAGAATTTAAAATTTGCATTCATAGACTAATGACAATACCTTCCTTAATTACTGTAACATCACCTTTAACACAAAGCTTAGTTACACCATCAATCAACTGTTTGTTATGGATGTCCACAAGCAAGTGAAATTGTTTGAAAAAGCCTGCTCCAATTATACCTTTGTTTACTGTGGCTTCAACAAATGGCCATTGAAATTTTTGTCTAAGTCCCAAGTTCAGAGTCAAAATTTTAATCCACAAGTTGGTAATTCTGTATTATTAACAGCATACAATTTATAAGAATTGTCTACTACGTCATGTTCAGTTGCGGGCAAAACTGAAACATCCGCTCCACTGTCTACAAGGAACTGCACTCCCGTTTCTTTGTCTCTTACAAATAATCGGGATCTGCGCCATGTCTAGTGACATTCTGCAGCAGAGCATGCTGCTAATTCTGCTGCCGTTTTGAATTTTCCAATTCCCAACTGCATGGCTTTGTGCATTACTCAGGGTAGCATTTTGAGCCAGATTTAAAATGAAATTAACAAAGCTTCCCGTCTGGTTGTTGTTGTTGTTGTTGCTTTAGGGTGCGTCGTTCCCGTCTGGATTAAACTTTCTACCAACACGGTTATGACCTCTACTTCACCCGGGGCTACGATGCTTTGTCCATGATCGCCTATTACCTATTGAATTAGTTGCAATCTGCTGTTCCTAGGCAGCAATCTTCGTTATGAGGTCATCCAAGGTGGCACTGTTCATACTGGGGCTTTGATTTACTGGCACAATAGTTTACACTATGTGGATTCATTTAAAGTATTTTGTCAGCCATGATTGCAACCTTCTCCAAATCTTCATCGCTAACCAATAACACATTTGTAATCGACTCAGGAAGTTTTTCTACGCATAACTGTGTATAACGCTTTATTTGAAACATCTGTACTGGCCAAAGATTGCATTCTGCCTAACAGCTGACTTTGTTTTAAGTCACCTAAATCAATGCCTGTCATTAACCTCTTTATTCTCTTATCTTCACTTTCCTTGAAGATGTTGAAACCTTTCTTTTTCTGCGATATATTTATCGGCCTCACTACTTATGATGATGTCCCAAATGATTTCCACATATTTCAGTTCCAGTTGAGACACCAAATAGTTGCATTTAGTCTCTTCAGATGTTATTCTACTGATTGAAAATTGCACCTCTTATTGATAAAACCAAATTTTGGGTTTATCCGTCCAAAATAGCGGAATTTTGATAGAAATTTTGCTAACCTCTGTATTACACAAACTGGCATCATTAAAATTAATGGAGCTATTCTTCGGCCATTTAAAATCACGTTGGGATCACCAATTTGTTTAGAAGCAAGAAGACTCACCCAAGGTGATTAAGTAGAAGTCCGTTTATTTCACAGCTTACACTTTAAAAAAACTATTACAGTGCGTTTTTCTTTTCTGCTCAATCCATTGTATTATGCATCAATCGTTCATAGATACTATTGAGCTCCTACACTTGTTCAGAGATACTACTGAGCTCCTTCAGATATATTATTTAAATTTTCTTCTGTGACCCATTAAGTATTGTGGGTAATTAACTCAGTAGTTTGGCAACCACAAATATCGAATCCATGCACCTTCAGTAAGGTATCGGAGACATCATAGACAATAATTAATTAATCAACTTCGATCATATGATCATAGCTTAAATATATCTGTGCAGTAATGCCATGTGCAGAATTGTTTAACTATGTCTTAAAATAACAAAATTAAAAAGCACCTGTAATGCAATCTGTTCGACAGA
>JARYHS010008074.1:181329551-181357264 GCA_031002005.1 Vandiemenella viatica
CATCCTTCACTATGTTCTCTTGTTGATAAAGGGCTAAGATCCAAAAATTCCAATATCATTTGTGTTCTTGTTCCTCCTCCAACATTTTTTTTGCCACACCCTCTCTTCCCCCCCCCCCCCAAAGTTACCAACTGAACCTCATGTAAAACTACTGTCTGATGCCTTCTACTTTACTAGAATCCATTCCCATACACTTTCTTAAAATTTGTCTCTTCCCCCCCCTCTTTCTTTCAAAATATCCCCCACTGGTATGACTGTAAAACTGTCTGTCCCTGGCTGCCACCCCAACTCCATCTAACCCTTCATACCTTTTCTTTTACACAATCCATCATCCTCATCCAAATTATTCTCCAACAATATGTCCTATAAGCACACCAACATTCTTTTCAACTTTCCTCCCACCACAGTATCCTCTGTCAACCCTATCTTGATTCAAAACCTTCAGCATATTCTTATTGATTGCAGGCAGTTGCAACAGAAGTTTGCACACATGAATATTTGCACATGCTATCTGATTTAGTGATGAGCTATCTTGTTCTAAGTATGCCTCATCTATATAAACACTCCACTAATATACAACACATACCATGTTCTCTCCTGATGCTAAAGCCCCATATCTTGCCCAAATTTTTAACCTCCTTCACCCATCTGCTGTACCAACCGCCTCTAGTCACTGCCTTTCTTGTGGAGGTACCATGATCGTCAGAGTGCAACCTATCATCCACTTCTCTGTCTGAATCATGACTATCTTATCAAAGGAACTTTCTTTCTCACCTAATCCATACTGCCACACTCTCCACTGGCAGTATCTCTTTCTACCGCAGTGGAGGAAGAAAACTGGCTTGATGAGATTCAGTCCAGCCTATAGGAACTCAATCTTCGATTCTAATTGGATCCACTTTGCCTTCCTTAAATCCATTCCTTACTTCTGTTTCAAGAGTTTGTTGCACCTATCATGTGTTCACAATCCCCACCATTCCATTTCCCACTCCAACTTCCTCAGCATAAAACTATCCAGGAATAAAAATATCATCACACTCCCAGTTAATAAAGGCTCCACCCCCATGAAAATGGAGTGCAGTGACTACAATGCTAAGGCTCTTAGACATGTTGTCCACACTCAACACATTCCAGCTCTTCCATTAATCAGGAAATAGGTACCTTTGCTTGATCTCCAGGGCCCCTTAGAAGGCCTTGTATCAAAATCCATATCCCTACTCGCTCTTCAAATTCTCCACTCACCTACCTTATGGCTTCATACCAAAATTCAAATAACTTCTTCTAAAGATCCATAAGTCTTAAATCTGTGGCAGTATCAACTATTCCAATGATGAATTACTTTCGAGATATTCCCAAAAGTATCACAAGCCTTTGTTTCCACCTGCCACTCCTCTGATCTTGCGTAAAAACAAATCTTGTGATACAACCTATGGTTCCCTCAGTTCATGTTCTTCACTCCCGGAAGCAGACCATAGCCCAATATTCATCACTCAGTTCTCTCCTGGCGTGGAGTCCATTAATCAGATCCTTCATCATGGGTACAACTTTTTAACTTTCTTCTCCAAAATGAATTTCGCAAAATTCTGCTCACTGCCCCACACACATTTTTCAACACACCTCCAAATCTGAAGAACATCTTGGTCCACAAGTATTCAGCTTCTGCATGTCTTAGAGTACCACATGGATCTCTTGCTGCAAAACTTGCAGTATGCATCCAGCTTCCACAACCTTTCCAATCCTACCAGAGTGTAATTTGACATGCAACCTGCACTACTACCCAACTCGTGCCAGCATACCTGCCCTCACTTTACTGCTTCTTATATAGGCCTCACCCCAACATAACTATCCTTCAGGATAAACGACAACAGGCAAACAGTTCATATTGTATTAGAAAAAGGGGGACGTGGGTGGAATATTAATTATAATTTCATTTATTATTCACCTGAAAAAATGAAAATGATTTAAATGGTGAACTAGAAGGAACTAGAACCATGAATATTGTACACAAAATATCCCATTTATTGAGTCTTATGGCTTATACAAGGCCGGGTAATAGTTAACTTTACGTTAAACATATTCCAAAGACAACAAAAGCAAGCAATACCCGACGTTTACAATCCGCCGATGAAAAGCAAACATAAACTGAATTAAATATTTCAACAAGTAGTAAAATCAACATATTATCAACGTGGCAACACAGGCCATCAAATTGAAGTTAACATTTACTACAAAAAGGAGTATCCCAGGGGCGCCATATAAAGTTAAAAAGCATCGTCTTGAATTTACACAAATTAGCAAGATGCTTGGAATTTGAAATTAAACATGAAAATTAGCTAGCTCAGTGATTTTACGACGGGAGCAGAGTCTTATCTCAGTGCCGCTTAAGGGCTCGCAAGTCTCGTCAAAACCCAATGAATCGTGACCGTATGCGTCCGGTACTTTACCATGAATGCATCGTCGTGATGAAGTGTGACACGCACAGTGCCACTGCAGCTGCGAAAGCCAGGTTAGCGGATACGACCGCGTTACCACAACAGCTTCCAGATTATGGCAGGCATGCCATACAACTTCTCGCTTCCCAGAGCAAGAGAGTGTGATCAGAAACAGTCAGTGATCACCGGACGAGAGCGTGTCGGCTGACACGTCTGCACAGTGGCTCGTCCCGACAGCAAGTGTCCTCAAAAATGGCCTCTTCTCTTCTTCTTCGGCAAAGTCGTCTCCCACTCGCCACATGCAACAGAATCCCTTGAATTAACATTTGGGAACCCCTATAAACGTTCACGATTGGTCATCGATACATGTCCGTCGTCACGTGTTTTATATCGCGGCCAGCATTCGCTGTCTCCGTTCGCGCACTTTTGCCTGACCTCGACCAAGCATCGGAGAGGGGTGGGTTCAGTGTACCCGTCTAACGGACCACCGCTGTTGTGAGCGTCGGCGCCACTCAGTCGGGAGACCCAGCTATTGTCTCGCTCTCGACCGTTCGAAAATGGCAGTTCCAGCTTCCCATATCCACTACGTTACTGAGCAGCAAGTTTAGTAGAAATTAAAATTATAATGATAACTCTGGCTGCCCGGGTTTAATATACAATTATTTACCCATACAATATCCCTATTATTCATGATATTTACACCTTACAAAATTGAATATTATTAAAGAAAATCTGAATATTAATTAAATTATTTAATTATATTCATTGTGGGTGACTCTGTCATACCACAATATACCTGCTACCCAATCAAAATAAAATGATTGAAAATAATTTTATTTGAACTATTCTAATTCCCTATAGTTGCACCAAAATATTGCCTACCCTATAGTATCACGGTTCCAGTTCACTCAAATTTTATCGCCACACATGTGACCTTAAAATGTGAAAATACGACACGTGACTCTGTTACCCTTTTTACATAAGTTCCAATGAAATGCCTTACACTAATACATGTGAAAACAACATAAACATTGACAAAGTACAAGGGATAAATAAGCAACAAATTAGTTCTGTTCATTCAAATGAAATGAAAAACAGATAGTTCATACAACATCTCAATATAAAAGCTACATAAATCAATTGATTATTTACAATAGATTATGCAAATTCAGCACATGTGTTGAAGTCAGATTTACATGACAGCTGTGGTCAATTGACTTTAGCAACAACAAAATAAATCGCACCGAATGTTAATTTTCGCGGTTGACACAAGCATGTTCCAAACAACATCAATGCAAAGAATTAAAGAAAATAAATCAATCAACGAATTATATGACTTCCCGTAAGAATTTAAAGGATAGTCCCCGCAGATAATAACATTGCGTCTTCACAATTTTGACAAGCGTAGCCGATGACATCAAAGCGATAAATTTACGACAGGGATACGGGATATAATGATCCGATTAAGCCATTAGCTGTTCCAGTTTTGTATCATCATCAAAGTAATTTAATAGCCAAGGAAACCGCCAATCCAGTTAAACTTTTGATACATGCATACATTCAATGATCATTCTGGATGAAAACAATGCTGTGCACTCAATATAACGAAATGGAAGCATTTCTATAAATGGCGAATTAGTTGACGGCGTGTTAGTAAAATTTCTTAGGTGTCGTTACATTATAATTAATTCAGCTATCGGTTAAGGACAGTTATTAAGCTCTCTGAGATGTATGAGGAAACGAAAAGTATCGACACTCAGGGTTTTGAAGATGGGATCGCTTTTATAGGATTTGTCCATACCACATAAGGCCTTATACAAATCGATAGTGGGTGTTGCGAACTTATGTGACTTACATCGCCAAACTAATCAACATCGTCCTCTTGTTCATCAGATCATACTCTTTTATTCCTTGCTGCATAACTTGTAAACGATGCTCGCGTGCCTCGATTCTTACAATTATTTTGCCATCTTAAAATGCCGCACAGTCCGCACAGTGAATTTCCAGCTCGCGAAGTTGAATGGGCTTTTAAATGTTTACTTTCAGTGTTACGGTCCGTTCTATTGTCATCAGCTGATACCGTTCCTTCAAGCTTTCGGCGTTAGGTACCTGGTCTTCGGCTGTGGAGATTACAATCTTCCAGGAACTGGCTACCAGCCTGCAGCTGTTGTAAACAACCGGGCGTTTCCCTATCTGCGTCGCTAGGTCACCGCTAATCCGTTACGGAATTAGCACTCGTCTCATGACTGGTACCCTTTACTTTCAAAACACACATATCTTATGCTACAAACTTATCCATATGTTCTTAGACTATTAACACTATATTTACAGACATAAATCGCTGCCGTAAATTGCAGGTGGTTGCGAAGTTTCAGACAAAAAATCTCAGTTTTTTTTTTTTTATTATATATATGTATATATATACAACCCTAAAATATGGTAAGTCCAAAATACTCGCCCGTTTGTCACCCTTTTTAGCATGCTTAATAACGCGATAATAATGCCTACAAAGTGAACTTGAGTTGTCCATGGACCTTCTTTTGGAAAATGAGTCTGGTTGCGGAATATGCGTCTTCGCCGCATTCGACAGAATCTTGGGTGGCTTGAAACTTTGGGACTCACAAGGTCCCAAGCTTCTCTTTGTATCGACCCGCCAGCCAATGGAATTTCTCGAAACCACCGTTCTGGTAAAGCTGCAGGCGTTTGGTAGCGGATTCAGCAGATGGTTTGGCGGTTCCGGTATATGTACCGTTACTCAGGTCACCAACACGGCTGACCACGCGGTTTTGCGTACTCGGTAACCCAGTCAAAAACCATCTCACTCCGACCAATTTCAATAAACCACTGAGAAAAAAGTTTCAAACCCCGCCTTTGTAAGCGTAAATTTCCTGAGGGCAAGGAAGTGAACAAATTGATTCTCTTTGCACTCGAAATTGTGGATGGAAAATTTCCACCCAATGTTTAGAGATCGCGAACTCGGTGGACCGTTTCGCTTTTCTCCAAGGAATGAAATTTTTATGGACACTTCTCTGGGTTGAAGGAAGCACATGTACTGTGAATCTTTCGATTCCCACCTTAAAGAAGTTTTAGGTTTCATTAACCTCTGCCTCCTTGCTGTAGGTACAGTACCATTTTTACCACTGACATTCCTGAGGTCATAAATTTTCGCTTTCAAAACTGAAAATTTCCCTTATTAGATGCTCAGTGGCAGCTGTGTCAAATGATTGACTCGGAATTTGCATTTCTACTGGCTGGGGAATTTCCTCAGTCTGATCGCAATGATCGTACTCTGATTCCACAGGGCTTTCTCGCGATTCTCAAGGTTAACGGCGGCAGAATTACTTATTTCCGTCACCCTGGTGTTCAGCTTTATCGCGATTCCTCTGTTCGCATTCTCCAATGAATTACACATTATTCGAACACCATCAGCAGGCTCTTCCACTGCTGGGACGCTCCTTCGCACTTCAACTCTACATTCTCTTATGTCTTGACAGATTTCATCGCGAACGTTACATATCTTATCATTCAAACTTTTCGTTTGTGAAATCAGCGAATCGAAATGTTTGTCTTGCGCATCGAAACGAAGTGGTTGTCAAAAGTTTAATTGTTCAGCAAAATGCTTATCTAAACGTTTACTTTGAGCATCTAAACGTTGGTTTGCGCATCGAATTGCTGTCTGATTAATTCGCTCGGCACGATAAACAGTGGGTCTTGAAATGGCAAGGTCACCTGTGGGATCCCTGCCGTGCTTTGCGACGCACAACGTGTTTCGACATCTGGTCGCATGGGTGGATTTTGGGTATTTCCATTGTCTGGGGTTGGAAAATTTTCTAAACTGTTCCCCATCTAATGACATATTGGAATGAATGCTTCGCGTACTTGGGGTATTAACGCAACCTTCGTCCGCCAACGGTATTTCGCGTTCTTCCGGTGTTTGACTTAATGCACTCGTTTGCCCGGGAATTTCAGGAACAACTGATTGGTCTGCCATATTAATGGTACGTGATCTTAACTTCATAAGTCGACCGTATGACACAAAATTCCAGCTCCGAACAACAATTATAACAAGTGATATCAAACAAAATAAAACCGGCATGATTTAATATCAACTGGACTCAGCATTAAATAAATTTCCGCGCACAAATCCCATCACAATTCAATAAACCCATCCAAAAGAAAAACAACAATGTTGCATGCGACACAAAACCTCAACACATGAGCGAAATTAACATAAATTTTTTTTAATTCTTATCATGCATTAAAACTTCAAAAGCACTGACTCGAAATTTAATTTTAAATTACCCATGCTTGTTGTAAGTGAGCAAAACATTTATTTGAACAATTGATTGAAAGTTAGCATAAAAGCATCAATTGATTGATATCAAAAGATCACACATTTCAACATTAAATTTAATTCAAGCATGGCAAAAACAAATTTCAAAACACAATTTATATTCTAAAATAATAAATAAATCTACATAGGTCACATCCATGGATTTTATGACATGCAAAATTTTCCTGAAAATTTATTTCAACTTGAGGACTAATTAAACAACATTCGTCTGCGCCAAATTGTAGCGTCTTACAACGTGTTAGATCCCAACGTTGGTAGCGCCAATTGTATTAGAAAAAGGGGGACGTGGGTGGAATATTAATTATAATTTCATTAATTATTCACCTGAAAATGAAAATGATTTAAATGGTGAACTAGAAGGTGAACTAGAACCATGAATATTGTACACAAAATAATATCCCATTTATTGAGTCTTATGGCTTATACAAGGCCGGGTAATAGTTAACTTTACGTTAAACATATTCCAAAGACAACAAAAACAAGCAATACCCGACGTTTACAATCCGCCGATGAAAAGCAAACATAAACTGAATTAAATATTTCAACAAGTAGCAAAATCAACATATTATCAACGTGGTAACACAGGCCATCAAATTGAAGTTAACATTTACTACAAAAAAGGGTTATCCCAGGGGCGCCATATAAAGTTAAAAAGCATCGTCTTGAATTTACACAAATTAGCAAGATGCTTGGAATTTGGAATTAAACATGGAAATTAGCTAGCTCAGTGATTTTACGACGGGAGCAGAGTCTTATCTCAGTGCCGCTTAAGGGCTCGCAAGTCTCGTCAAAACCCAATGAATCGTGACCGTATGTTCCGGTACTTTGCCATGAATGCATCATCGTGATGAAGTGTGACACGCACAGTGCCACTGCAGCTGCGAAAGCCAGGTTAGCGGATACGACCCTGTTACCACAACAGCTTCCAGATTATGGCAGGCATGCCATACAACTTCGCGCTTCCCAGAGCAAGAGAGTGTGGTCAGAAACAGTCAGTGATCACCGGACGAGAGTGTGTCGGCTGACACGTCTGCACAGTGGCTCGTCCCAACAGCAAGTGTCCTCCAAAATGGCCTCTTCTCTTCTTCTTCGGCAAAGTCGTCTCCCACTCGCCACATGCAACAGAATCCCTTGAATTAACATTTGGGAACCCCTATAAACGTTCACGATTGGTGCATCGATACATGTCCGTCGTCACGTGTTTTATATCGCGGCCAGCATTCGCTGTCTCCGTTCGCCGCACTTTTCGCCTGACCTCGACCAAGCATCGGAGAGGGGTGGGTTCAGTGTACCCGTTCTAACGGACCACCGCTGTTGTGAGTGTCGGCGCCGCTCAGTCGGGAGACCCAGCTATTGTCTCGCTCTCGACCGTTCGAAAACGGCAGTTCCAGCTTCCCCTATCCACTACGTTACTGAGCAGCAAGTTTAGTAGAAATTAAAATATAATGATAACTCTGGCTGCCCGGGTTTAATATACAATTATTTACCCATACAATATCCCTATTATTCATGATATTTACACCTTACAAAATTGAATATTATTAAGAAAATCTGAATATTAATTAAATTATTTAATATATTCATTGTGGGTGACTGTCGTACCACAATATTGCCAATTTAAACCATCCATGCTGGTTCACATGATTCTAACAATCTCAACACCTCCTTTTTCTTTGAGAGCTATCAGAGATTTTCCTGACACTACTATCCCTTCAGAACTAGTAGCCTCGTGTCTCGCATCATGCATTATGCTGGCTGCATTATCATTGGCTGTGAGTGTGTGAGAGATATGATGGTTTAAAATGGTCAACTTAGGGCATTTTCATATTTTGACTAAAGATGTGTGACCCTATAATTCAATTTCCACCCACAACTAACTAGCACAGTATGAAATATTAGCCTGGAGTCTCCCATCGTGCAATATGTTGATTGTATGTCGATAGCTGTGGGAGTGTGGAAGATATGGTAATTGAAAGTGGTTGACCTAGGGCATTTTCATATTTTCATCAAAGATGTGTGCCCCCAATATTTCAATTTGCATCCACAACTTCCTAGCACAGGCCACTGGTTGGAATATCCCATTATGGACTATATTAATTGCATGTTTGTAGCTGGGGGAGGGAGAGATATTCCAGTTGAAAGTGGAAAGGCATTTTCCATATTTGATCAAAGACGTGTTGTCCCTATATATTTGAGTACCTAGTGCAGATCACTGATATTTGCGTGTTGTACTGACTTGGAGTCTCTCACTGTACAATATATTATTGACTATATGTCGGTAGCTGTAGAAGTTGTTGGAGATATGGTTGTTGAAATTTCCTGACCGAGAGCATTTTCTTATTTCGACCAAAGTGTTCCTAAATAATCTAGAATATACTAGAATGGTATTTAATGTACTAAAATATCCTAGAATGTTCTTGAATATGACACATTTTCAGCTAATAACAAATGTAAATAATTTATATTTATGTTTAGTGTGATGTGACAGGCTACTTTTTACCCTGGAAAATCTGGGTTCGGGATGGTTGGAAGTGTTGCAGATGCCAAATCTTCTTTAAATTTTTCAAACATCTGCTTCGCTTCGTGATTCCTTGGAATTTTTCTTCTGTCTTTCTTTTTGGCACCTTTCAAGTAATCATGGAGCACTGATTGTGTTTTGGCAGCATCCTTTAGATAACAGCGATAAAAATTGATCATGCCAAGAAAGGTTTGGAGTTCATGTATTGTTTCTGGCAGTTTGCAATTCAGGATTGCTTGTACCTTTTTGGGAAGATGACATGTACCCTCTGCTGCAATCAGGTACCTTAGAAATTCTATTTTCTCTACACACATGACTGATTTCATCATGTTTAATGCAGAGACCATACTAATTTATTCTGGTTAAAACCAATTTAAGATGGGTTTTGCGTTCTAATGATATAGATGCCACTAAAATGTCATCCAGATATGGAAATGTGAAGTCCAAAACTTGGAAGACTTCATTGATAAATCTCTGGAACGTGGACGAAGAAGCATTTCTTAGTCCTAAACTCGTGACATTAAATGCATACAGTCCAAATGGAGTGATTATTGTGGTTTTCTGTTGTCTTCTTCAGTAATGGGATTTGGTAATATGCTTTAAATAGTTCAATTTTTGAAAGAAAAAAATAAATAATTCTTCTCCTTTAAAATGTGCTGAAAATCTTCTGCTCTTGGAATGGACAACAGTCAGGAACAGTCTTTTTATTTAATCACCTGTAGCTTTTACAAGGTCTGAAAGAACCATCGTTTTTACTTGCCATATGTAATGGACTTGTGCATTGTGATTTTGATGGCCTTATCATCCCATTATCTAACATGAACTGAAATCCTTTTTTAGCAATCTGTAGTCTATTAGGATCTAACTGCATGGCTTTAGAAAATACTGGGTGCCCTTATGACAATATTATGCTTTACATTATGTTTAATCATATTAGGTACCCAATTTTGGCACTGTTAATCTAGGATATTGGGCAAGTAGGTCACAGAATTTAAAATTTGCATTCATAGACTAATGACAATACCTTCCTTAATTACTGTAACATCACCTTTAAACACAAAGCTTAGTTACACCATCAATCAACTGTTTGTTATGGATGTCCACAAGCAAGTGAAATTGTTTGAAAAAGCCTGCTCCAATTATACCTTTGTTTACTGTGGCTTCAACAAATGGCCATTGAAATTTTTGTCTAAGTCCCAAGTTCAGAGTCAAAATTTTAATCCACAAGTTGGTAATTCTGTATTATTAACAGCATACAATTTACTAAGAATTGTCTACTACGTCATGTTCAGTTGCGGGCAAAACTGAAACATCCGCTCCACTGTCTACAAGGAACTGCACTCCCGTTTCTTTGTCTCTTACAAATAATCGGGATCTGCGCCATGTCTAGTGACATTCTGCAGCAGAGCATGCTGCTAATTCTGCTGCCGTTTTGAATTTTCCAATTCCCAACTGCATGGCTCTGTGCATTACTCAGGGTAGCATTTGAGCCAGATTTAAAATGAAATTAACAAAGCTTCCCGTCTGGTTGTTGTTGTTGTTGTTGTTGTTGCTGCTTTAGGGTGCGTCGTTCCCGTCTGGATTAAACTTTCTACCAACACGGTTATGACCTCTACTTTCACCCGGGGCTACGATGCTTTGTCCCATGATCGCCTATTACCTATTGAATTAGTTGCAATCTGCTGTTCCTAGGCAGCAATCTTCGTTATGGATCCAAGGTGGCACTGTTCATACTGGGCTTTGATTTACTGGCACAATAGTTTACACTATGTGGATTCATTTAAAGTATTTTGTCAGCCATGATTGCAACCTTCTCCAAATCTTCATCGCTAACCAATAACACATTTGTAATCGACTCAGGAAGTTTTTCTACGCATAATGTGTATAACGCTTTATTTGAAACATCTGTACTGGCCAAAGATTGCATTCTGCCTAACAGCTGACTTTGTTTTAAGTCACCTAAATCAATGCCTGTCATTAACCTCTTTATTCTCTATCTTCACTTTCCTTGAAGATGTTGAAACCTTTCTTTTTCTGCGATATATTTATCGGCCTCACTACTTATGATGATGTCCCAAATGATTTCCACATATTTCAGTTCCAGTTGAGACACCAAATAGTTGCATTTAGTCTCTTCAGATGTTATTCTACTGATTGAAAATTGCACCTCTTATTGATAAAACCAAATTTTGGGTTTATTCCGTCCAAAATAGCGGAATTTTGATAGAAATTTTGCTAACCTCTGTATTACACAAACTGGCATCATTAAAATTAATGGAGCTATTCTTCGGCCATTTAAAATCACGTTGGGATCACCAATTTGTTTAGAAGCAAGAAGGACTCACCCAAGGTGATTAAGTAGAAGTCCGTTTATTTCACAGCTTACACTTTAAAAAAACTATTACAGTGCGTTTTTCTTTTCTGCTCAATCCATTGTATTATGCATCAATCGTTCATAGATACTATTGAGCTCCTACACTTGTTAGAGATACTACTGAGCTCCTTCAGATATATTATTTAAATTTTCTTCTGTGACCCATTAAGTATTGTGGGTAATTAACTCAGTAGTTTGGCAACCACAAATATCGAATCCATGCACCTTCAGTAAGGTATCGGAGACATCATAGACAATAATTAATTAATCAACTTCGATCATATGATCATAGCTTAAATATATCTGTGCAGTAATGCCATGTGCAGAATTGTTTAACTATGTCTTAAAATAACAAAATTAAAAAGCACCTGTAATGCAATCTGTCGAACAGATTGCTGTTCTAAAAATGTGGATAACACAGAATTTTGCATGTGAGAATTAAAGTTGGTTGTTGTTTTTAATTAAACTCTGATAAAATTATTGCTTTCTTTTTTGAATGTAGTTTTGTGGTCCGTTGAAACATTGAAGGCTCATTCACTTCCCAAATTATTTAATGTGTTTGCATATGTTTTAATAAATCAACTTCCAACCGAATGAAGTGTATTAATTGGCCCAAAGACATTCAGTTCCTTTGGCAGATCAAGAAACCATAAGAAAATTATAAAATTATATATATTTTATCAAAGATCATAATGCGGAAACAATAAATTACTACTTTAACCTGACAACTTCTGTTTCAAATTAGAAATAATTGATTGCATCTACATATTGACAAAACAAAATTAATATCCAAACTGTAAATGAACTCTTTTTTTAATTATTATTAAAGAAAACTCTTCTACTACAACATGCTTCGAGACGAAAGAAGTCATTGGTAACTGATAGTTATAAATATATAATCTTTTTTATTATATATTTTTTTAGATAATTTATTCATCTCATTTGACTTTGGTTACTATAGAGATAATATTTTCCCACAGTTATGGTTGTTCAGCTCCCACCCCCATCTCTTGCTTTGCAATCCCCATCCTTCCCACTTGTTCAATCTATTGTTCAGTCATGTGATAGGTCTGGATGTGCATACATTTTTCCCTTTGCCATATGTCTTGCCTCCAATATGACCAAGTTATTTTTATTAAAATATTGTAAATTGTGTTCATGTTTTTATGTTTATTCTGCCCCTCCTGCCTTCATCTGTGATAAGTGACAGATTATTTTCCCTATTCTTTCTTTTGTTGCCTAACAGCAGTTTCATTGTCAGTTTTATTTAATCATTTAATCGTTTTTATCAGAATCTCATTTTATATACTTGGGAGGAGGGGGATACTTTCTGAGTTTGGCCAATGGTAGAAAACTTGGATAAAATGAGCCTAATACATTAATTCAATGCTTTCTAGATTATTATTACTCCTGAGTTGCTTTAAAAATAATAAAATATGCATGAATATCTTTTTATCTGCAGGAGAGGAATATTAAAAGTGATGAACTTATGGATAATTCTGAACATTTTATGGAGGAGAAGGAGGAAGAATGGAAGAAAAAGCAAGAACAAGAGCTGACTAATTTACGGCAACTTCTTGAAACTGAGATTGAGGTGAAACTAGTTACTTAAAAGATAATTAAATACAGATAAGTATCTTAATGCATTTGGAATAGAGCTGCTATAATGGCCTGAGCCCTTGTAACAACCTTTAAATCTTTCAGCAGGCTCAGGAACCATAAGCCCAGAAGTGTGTAAGGGATTCACTACAGAATTTAGATAGCAGTTTACTTATTCCAATCCTACTTATTTTTTATTATTCTCTCAACTGGTTGGATGTAACAATACATTGTTTTTTCCTTGCTTTATTTTCTTATATCCACTACATTCTACAGCATGCTTCATGTACATTAATCATTATTTTTACATTTCTTCTGTTCTTATGTAGCTTCTACTATAATATTAAATAACTATTTTCAGCCTCCCCTCTCATCCTTTGGAAAATTCCCCCACAAATTCCTTGCTTCATCCATCATTACACCAAGAAAAAAGGAAACTGATTTAGGCAATATAATTGCAAGGAAAGGGAAAATGACTCATCACTTACCAAAAATTGAAGGCAGCGACGAGAGAAGAACATACATCACGAACACACAAATAAACCCAATATTTCGGTTATTAAACCTTATTCATGACAGAGAAAATGAGTCATGAGGCTTGGGAGGTGTGCACACACCGAGGGTTGCTACATGACTCATTTTCTCCGTCATGAACCGAAATATTGAGTTTATTTGTGTGTTCGTGATATTTGTTCTTCTCTCGTCGCTGCCTTCAACTTTGGTGAGTGATGAGTCATTTTCCCTTTCCTTGCAAATATATTGCCTAAATCAGTTTCCTTTTTTTCTTGGTGTAATGATGGATGAAGCAAGGAATTTGTGGGGAGAATTTTCCAAAGGATGAGAGGGGAGGCTGAAATAGTTATTTAATATTATAGTAGAAGCTACATAAGAACAGAAGAAATGTAAAAATAATGATTAATGTACATGAAGCATGCTGTAGAATGTAGTGGATATAAGAAAATAAAGCAAGGAAAAAACAATGTATTGTTACATCCAACCAGTTGAGAGAATAATAAAAAATAAGTAGGATTGGAATAAGTAAACTGCTATCTAAATTCTGTAGTGAATCCCTTACACACTTCTGGGCTTATGGTTCCTGAGCCTGCTGAAAGATTTAAAGGTTGTTACAAGGGCTCAGGCCATTATAGCAGCTCTATTCCAAATGCATTAAGATACTTATCTGTATTTAATTATCTTTTAAGTAACTAGTTTCACCTCAATCTCAGTTTCAAGAAGTTGCCGTAAATTAGTCAGCTCTTGTTCTTGCTTTTTCTTCCATTCTTCCTCCTTCTCCTCCATAAAATGTTCAGAATTATCCATAAGTTCATCACTTTTAATATTCCTCTCCTGCAGATAAAAAGATATTCATGCATATTTTATTATTTTTAAAGCAACTCAGGAGTAATAATAATCTAGAAAGCATTGAATTAATGTATTAGGCTCATTTTATCCAAGTTTTCTACCATTGGCCAAACTAGAAAGTAATTAATATCCCCCCTCCTCCCAAGTATATAAAATGAGATTCTGATAAAAATGATTAAATAAAACTGACAATGAAACTGCTGTTAGGCAACAAAAGAAAGAATAGGGAAAATAATCTGTCACTTATCACAGATGAAGGCAGGAGGGGCAGAATAAACATAAAAAACATGAACACAATTTACAATATTTTAATAAAAATAACTTGGTCATATTGGAGGCAAGACATATGGCAAAGGGAAAAATGTATGCACATCCAGACCTATCACATGACTGAACAATAGATTGAACAAGTGGGAAGGATGGGATTGCAAAGCAAGAGATGGGGGTGGGAGCTGAACAACCATAACTGTGGGAAAATATTATCTCTATAGTAACCAAAGTCAAATGAGATGAATAAATTATCTAAAAAAATATATAATAAAAAAGATTATATATTTATAACTATCAGTTACCAATGACTTCTTTCGTCTCGAAGCATGTTGTAGTAGAAGAGTTTTCTTTAATAATAATTTTTAAAAAAAGAGTTCATTTACAGTTTGGATATTAATTTTGTTTTGTCAAATATGTAGATGCAATCAATTATTTCTAATTTGAAACAGAAGTTGTCAGGTTAAAGTAGTAATTTTTTTTCCGCATTATGATCTTTGATAAAATATATATAATTTTATAATTTTCTTATGGTTTCTTGATCTGCCAAAGGAACTGAATGTCTTTGGGCCAATTAATACACTTCATTCGGTTGGAAGTTGATTTTAAAAACATATGCAAACACATTAAATAATTTGGGAAGTGAAGAGCCTTCAATGTTTCAACGGACCACAAAACTACATTCAAAAAGAAAGCAATAATTTTATCAGAGTTTAATTAAAAACAACAACCAACTTTAATTCTCACATGCAAAATTCTGTGTTATCCACATTTTGAACAGCAATCTGTCGAACAGATTGCATTACAGGTGCTTTTAATTTTGTTATTTTAAGACATAGTTAAACAATTCTGCACATGGCATTACTGCACAGATATATTTAAGCTATGATCATATGATCGAAGTTGATTAATTAATTATTGTCTATGATGTCTCCGATACCTTACTGAAGGTGCATGGATTCGATATTTGTGGTTGCCAAACTACTGAGTTAATACCCACAATACTTAATGGGTCACAGAAGAAAATTTAAATAATATATCTGAAGGAGCTCAGTAGTATCTCTAACAAGTGTAGGAGCTCAATAGTATCTATGAACGATTGATGCATAATACAATGGATTGAGCAGAAAAGAAAAACGCACTGTAATAGTTTTATTTTAAAGTGTAAGCTGTGAAATAAACGGACTACTTAATCACCTTGGGTGAGTCTTCTTGCTTCTAAACAAATTGGTGATCCCAACGTGATTTTAAATGGCCGAAGAATAGCTCCATTAATTTTAATGATGCCAGTTTGTGTAATACAGAGGTTAGCAAAATTTCTATCAAAATTCCGCTATTTTGGACGGATAAACCCAAAATTTGGTTTTATCAATAAGAGGTGCAATTTTCAATCAGTAGAATAACATCTGAAGAGACTAAATGCAACTATTTGGTGTCTCAACTGGAACTGAAATATGTGGAAATCATTTGGGACATCATCATAAGTAGTGAGGCCGATAAATATATCGCAGAAAAAGAAAGGTTTCAACATCTTCAAGGAAAGTGAAGATAAGAGAATAAAGAGGTTAATGACAGGCATTGATTTAGGTGACTTAAAACAAAGTCAGCTGTTAGGCAGAATGCAATCTTTGGCCAGTACAGATGTTTCAAATAAAGCGTTATACACATTATGCGTAGAAAAACTTCCTGAGTCGATTACAAATGTGTTATTGGTTAGCGATGAAGATTTGGAGAAGGTTGCAATCATGGCTGACAAAATACTTTAAATGAATCCACATAGTGTAAACTATTGTGCCAGTAAATCAAAGCCCCAGTATGAACAGTGCCACCTTGGATGACCTCATAACGAAGATTGCTGCCTAGGAACAGCAGATTGCAACTAATTCAATAGGTAATAGGCGATCATGGACAAAGCATCGTAGCCCCGGGTGAAGTAGAGGTCATAACCGTGTTGGTAGAAAGTTTAATCCAGACGGGAACGACGCACCCTAAAGCAGCAACAACAACAACAACCAGACGGGAAGCTTTGTTAATTTCATTTTAAATCTGGCTCAAAATGCTACCCTGAGTAATGCACAGAGCCATGCAGTTGGGAATTGGAAAATTCAAAACGGCAGCAGAATTAGCAGCATGCTCTGCTGCAGAATGTCACTAGACATGGCGCAGATCCCGATTATTTGTAAGAGACAAAGAAACGGGAGTGCAGTTCCTTGTAGACAGTGGAGCGGATGTTTCAGTTTTGCCCGCAACTGAACATGACGTAGTAGACAATTCTTATAAATTGTATGCTGTTAATAATACAGAATTACCAACTTGTGGATTAAAATTTGACTCTGAACTTGGGACTTAGACAAAAATTTCAATGGCCATTTGTGAAGCCACAGTAAACAAAGGTATAATTGGAGCAGGCTTTTTCAAACAATTTCACTTGCTTGTGGACATCCATAACAAACAGTTGATTGATGGTGTAACTAAGCTTTGTGTTAAAGGTGATGTTACAGTAATTAAGGAAGGTATTGTCATTAGTCTATGAATGCAAATTTTAAATTCTGTGACCTACTTGCCCAATATCCTAGATTAACAGTGCCAAATTGGGTACCTAATATGATTAAACATAATGTAAAGCATAATATTGTCATAAGGGCACCCAGTATTTTCTAAAGCCATGCAGTTAGATCCTAATAGACTACAGATTGCTAAAAAAGGATTTCAGTTCATGTTAGATAATGGGATGATAAGGCCATCAAAATCACAATGCACAAGTCCATTACATATGGCAAGTAAAAAATGGTTCTTTCAGACCTTGTAAAAGCTACAGGTGATTAAATAAAAAGACTGTTCCTGACTGTTGTCCCATTCCAAGAGCAGAAGATTTTCAGCACATTTTAAAGGAGAAGAATTATTTATTTTTTCTTTCAAAAATTGAACTATTTAAAGCATATTACCAAATCCCCATTACTGAAGAAGACAAACAGAAAACCACAATAATCACTCCATTTGGACTGTATGCATTTAATGTCACGAGTTTAGGACTAAGAAATGCTTCTTCGTCCACGTTCCAGAGATTTATCAATGAAGTCTTCCAAGTTTTGGACTTCACATTTCCATATCTGGATGACATTTTAGTGGCATCTATATCATTAGAACGCAAAACCCATCTTAAATTGGTTTTACACAGAATAAATTAGTATGGTCTCTGCATAAACATGATGAAATCAGTCATGTGTGTAGAGAAAATAGAATTTCTAAGGTACCTGATTGCAGCAGAGGGTACATGTCATCTTCCCAAAAAGGTACAAGCAATCCTGAATTGCAAACTGCCAGAAACAATACATGAACTCCAAACCTTTCTTGGCATGATCAATTTTTATCGCTGTTATCTAAAGGATGCTGCCAAAACACAATCAGTGCTCCATGATTACTTGAAAGGTGCCAAAAAGAAAGACAGAAGAAAAATTCCAAGGAATCACGAAGCGAAGCAGATGTTTGAAAAATTTAAAGAAGATTTGGCATCTGCAACACTTCCAACCATCCCGAACCCAGATTTTCCAGGGTAAAAAGTAGCCTGTCACATCACACTAAACATAAATATAAATTATTTACATTTGTTATTAGCTGAAAATGTGTCATATTCAAGAACATTCTAGGATATTTTAGTACATTAAATACCATTCTAGTATATTCTAGATTATTTAGAACACTTTGGTCGAAATAAGAAAATGCTCTCGGTCAGGAAATTTCAACAACCATATCTCCAACACTTCTACAGCTACCGACATATAGTCAATAATATATTGTACAGTGAGAGACTCCAAGTCAGTACAACACGCAAATATCAGTGATCTGCACTAGGTACTCAAATATATAGGGACACACGTCTTTGATCAAAATATGAAAATGCCTTTCCACTTTCAACTGGAATATCTCTCCCTCCCCCAGCTACAAACATGCAATTAATATAGTCCATAATGGGATATTCCAACCAGTGGCCTGTGCTAGGAAGTTGTGGATGCAAATTGAAATATTGGGGGCACACATCTTTGATGAAAATATGAAAATGCCCTAGGTCAACCACTTTCAATTACCATATCTTCCACACTCCCACAGCTATCGACATACAATCAACATATTGCACGATGGGAGACTCCAGGCTAATATTTCATACTGTGCTAGTTAGTTGTGGGTGGAAATTGAATTATAGGGTCACACATCTTTAGTCAAAATATGAAAATGCCCTAAGTTGACCATTTTAAACCATCATATCTCTCACACACTCACAGCCAATGAAATGCAGCCAGCATAATGCATGATGCGAGACACGAGGCTACTAGTTCTGAAGGGATAGTAGTGTCAGGAAAATCTCTGATAGCTCTCAAAGAAAAGGAGGTGTTGAGATTGTTAGAATCATGTGAACCAGCATGGATGGTTTAAATTGGCAATATTGTGGTACGACAGTCACCCACAATGAATATAATTAAATAATTTAATTAATATTCAGATTTTCTTTAATAATATTCAATTTTGTAAGGTGTAAATATCATGAATAATAGGGATATTGTATGGGTAAATAATTGTATATTAAACCCGGGCAGCCAGAGTTATCATTATAATTTTAATTTCTACTAAACTTGCTGCTCAGTAACGTAGTGGATAGGGGAAGCTGGAACTGCCGTTTTCGAACGGTCGAGAGCGAGACAATAGCTGGGTCTCCCGACTGAGCGGCGCCGACACTCACAACAGCGGTGGTCCGTTAGACGGGTACACTGAACCCACCCCTCTCCGATGCTTGGTCGAGGTCAGGCGAAAAGTGCGCGAACGGAGACAGCGAATGCTGGCCGCGATATAAAACACGTGACGACGGACATGTATCGATGACCAATCGTGAACGTTTATAGGGGTTCCCAAATGTTAATTCAAGGGATTCTGTTGCATGTGGCGAGTGGGAGACGACTTTGCCGAAGAAGAAGAGAAGAGGCCATTTTTGAGGACACTTGCTGCTCGGGACGAGCCACTGTGCAGACGTGTCAGCCGACACGCTCTCGTCCGGTGATCACTGACTGTTTCTGATCACACTCTCTTGCTCTGGGAAGCGAGAAGTTGTATGGCATGCCTGCCATAATCTGGAAGCTGTTGTGGTAACGCGGTCGTATCCGCTAACCTGGCTTTCGCAGCTGCAGTGGCACTGTGCGTGTCACACTTCATCACGACGATGCATTCATGGTAAAGTACCGGACGCATACGGTCACGATTCATTGGGTTTTGACGAGACTTGTGAGCCCTTAAGCGGCACTGAGATAAGACTCTGCTCCCGTCGTAAAATCACTGAGCTAGCTAATTTTCATGTTTAATTTCAAATTCCAAGCATCTTGCTAATTTGTGTAAATTCAAGACGATGCTTTTTAACTTTATATGGCGCCCCTGGGATACTCCTTTTTGTAGTAAATGTTAACTTCAATTTGATGGCCTGTGTTGCCACGTTGATAATATGTTGATTTTGCTATTTGTTGAAATATTTAATTCAGTTTTATGTTTGCGGATTGTAAACGTCGGGTATTGCTTGTTTTTGTTGTCTTTGGAATATGTTTAACGTAAAGTTAACTATTACCCGGCCTTGTATAAGCCATAAGACTCAATAAATGGGATATTATTTTGTGTACAATATTCATGGTTCTAGTTCCTTCTAGTTCACCATTTGAATCATAAATCATTTTCAGGTGAATAATTAATGAAATTATAATTAAATATTTCCACCCACGTCCCCCTTCTATACAATTGGCTACCAACGTTGGGATCTAACACGTTGTAAGACGCTACAATTTGGCGCAGACGAATGTTGTTTAATTAGTTCCCAAGTTGAAATAAATTTTCAGGAAAATTTTGCATGTCATAAAATCCATGGATGTGACCTATGTAGATTTATTTATTATTTTAGAATATAAATTGTGTTTTGAAATTTGTTTTTGCCATGCTTGAATTAAATTTAATGTTGAAATGTGTGATCTTTTGATATCAATCAATTGATGCTTTTATGCTAACTTTCAATCAATTGTTCAAATAAATGTTTTGCTCACTTACAACAAGCATGGGTAATTTAAAATTAAATTTCGAGTCAGTGCTTTTGAAGTTTTAATGCATGATAAGAATTAAAAAAAATTTATGTTAATTTCGCTCATGTGTTGAGGTTTTGTGTCGCATGCAACATTGTTGTTTTTCTTTTGGATGGGTTTATTGAATTGTGATGGGATTTGTGCGCGGAAATTTATTTAATGCTGAGTCCAGTTGATATTAAATCATGCCGGTTTTATTTTGTTTGATATCACTTGTTATAATTGTTGTTCGGAGCTGGAATTTTGTGTCATACGGTCGACTTATGAAGTTAAGATCACGTACCATTAATATGGCAGACCAATCAGTTGTTCCTGAAATTCCCGGGCAAACGAGTGCATTAAGTCAAACACCGGAAGAACGCGAAATACCGTTGGCGGACGAAGGTTGCGTTAATACCCCAAGTACGCGAAGCATTCATTCCAATATGTCATTAGATGGGGAACAGTTAGAAAATTTTCCAACCCCAGACAATGGAAATACCCAAAATCCACCCATGCGACCAGATGTCGAAACACGTTGTGCGTCGCAAAGCACGGCAGGGATCCCACAGGTGACCTTGCCATTTCAAGACCCACTGTTTATCGCGCCGAGCGAATTAATCAGACAGCAATTCGATGCGCAAAACCAACATTTAGATGCTCAAAGTAAACGTTTAGATAAGCATTTTGCTGAACAATTAAAACTTTTTGACAACCACTTGTTTCGATGCGCAAGACAAACATTTCGATTCGCTGATTTCACAAACGAAAAGTTTGAATGATAAGATATGTAACGTTCGCGATGAAATCTGTCAAGACATAAGAGAATGTAGAGTTGAAGTGCGAAGGAGCGTCCCATCCCAGCAGTGGAAGAGCCTGCTGATGGTGTTCGAATAATGTGTAATTCATTGGAGAATGCGAACGGAGGAATTGCGATAAAGCTGAACACCAGGGTGACGGAAATAAGTAATTCTGCCGCCGTTAACCTTGAGAATCGCGAGAAAGCCGCTGTGGAATCAGAGTACGATCATTGCGATCAGACTGAGGAAATTCCCCAGCCAGTAGAAATGCAAATTCCGAGTCAATCATTTGACACAGCTGCCACTGAGTCTAATAAGGGAAATTTTCAGTTTGAAAGCGAAAATTTATGCCTCAGGAATGTCAGTGGTAAAAATGGTACTGTACCTACAGCAAGGAGGCAGAGGTTAATGAAACCTAAAACTTCTTTAAGGTGGGAATCGAAAGATTCACAGTACATGTGCTTCCTTCAACCCAGAGAAGTGTCCATAAAAATTTCATTCCTTGGAGAAAAGCGAAACGGTCCACCGAGTTCGCGATCTCTAAACATTGGGTGGAAATTTTCCATCCACAATTTCGAGTGCAAAGAGAATCAATTTGTTCACTCCTTGCCCTCAGGAAATTTACGCTTACAAAGGCGGGGTTTGAAACTTTTTTCTCAGTGGTTTATTGAAATTGGTCGGAGTGAGATGAGATGGTTTTGACGGGTTACCGAGTACGCAAAACCGCGTGGTCAGCCGTGTCGGTGACCTGAGTAACGGTACATATACCGGAACCGCCAAACCATCTGCTGAATCCGCTACCAAACGCCTGCAGCTTTACAGAACGGTGTTTCGAGAAATTCCATTGGCTGGCGGGTCGATACAAAGAGAAGCTTGGGACCTTGTGAGTCCAAAGTTTCAAGCCACCCAAGATTCTGTCGAATGCGGCGAAGACGCATATTCCGCAACCAGACTCATTTTCCAAAAGAAGGTCCATGGACAACTCAAGTTCACTTTGTAGGCATTATTATCGCGTTATTAAGCATGCTAAAAAGGGTGACAAACGGGCGAGTATTTGGACTTACCATATTTTAGGGTTGTATATATATATATATATATTATAAAAAAAAAAAAACTGAGATTTTTTTTCTGAAACTTTCGCAACCACCTGCAATTTACGGCAGCGATTTATGTCTGTAAATATAGTGTTAATAGTCTAAGAACATATGGATAAGTTTGTAGCATAAGATATGTGTGTTTTGAAAGTAAAAGGGTACCAGTCATGAGACGAGTGCTAATTCCGTAACGGAATTAGCGGTGACCTAGCGACGCAGATAGGGAAACGCCCGGTTGTTTACAACAGCTGCAGGCTGGTAGCCAGTTCCTGGAAGATTGTAATCTCCACGGCCGAAGACCAGGTACCTAACGCCGAAAGCTTGAAGGAACGGTATCAGCTGATGACAATAGAACGGACCGTAACACTGAAAGTAAACATTTAAAGCCCATTCAACTTCGCGAGCTGGAAATTCACTGTGCGGCATTTTAAGATGGCAAAATAATTGTAAGAATCGAGGCACGCGAGCATCGTTTAACAAGTTATGCAGCAAGGAATAAAAGAGTATGATCTGATGAACAAGAGGACGATGTTGATTAGTTTGGCGATGTAAGTCGCATAAGTTCGCAACACCCACTATCGATTTGGTATAAGGCCTTATGTGGTATGGAAAATCCTATAAAAGCGATCCCATCTTCAAAACCCGTGAGTGTCGATACTTTTCGTTTCCTCATACCTCTCAGAGAGCTTAATAACTGTCCTTAACCGATAGCTGATTAATTATAATGTAACGACACCTAAGAAATTTTTACTAACACGCCGTCAACTAATTCGCCATTTATAGAAATGCTTCCATTTCGTTATATTGAGTGCACAGCATTGTTTTCATCCAGAATGATCATTGAATGTATGGCATGTATCAAAAGTTTAACTGGATTGCGGTTTCCTTGGCTATTAAAAATTACTTTGATGATGATACAAAACTGGAACAGCTAATGGCTTAATCGGATCATTATATCCCGTATCCCTGTCGTAATGTTATCGCTTTGATGTCATCGCTACGCTTGTAAAATTGTGAAGACGCAATGTTATTATCTGCGGGGACTATCCTTTCAAATTCTTACGGGAAGTCATATGTAATCGTTGATTGATTTATTTTCTTTAATTTCTTTGCATTGATGTGGTTTGAACATGCTTGTGTCAACCGCGAAAATTAACATTCGGTGCGATTTATTTTGTTGTTGCTAAAGTCAATTGACCACCTGTCATGTAAATCTGACTTCAACACATGTGCTGAATTTGCATAATCTATTGTAAATAATCAATTGATTTATGTAGCTTTATATTGAGATGTTGTATGAACATCTGTTTTCATTTTCATTTGAATGAACAGAACTAATTTGTTGCTTATTTATCTCTTGTACTTTGTCATGTTTATGTTGTTTTCACATGTATTAGTGTAAGGCATTTCATTGAACTTATGTAAAAGGGTAACCAGAGTCACGTGTCGTATTTTCACATTTAAGGTCACATGTGTGCGATAAAATTTGAGTGAACTGGAACCGTGATACTATAGGGTAGGCAATAATTTTGTTGCAACTATAGGGAATTAGAATAGTTCAAATAAAATTATTTTCAATAATTTTATTTTGATTGGGTAGGGTATATTGTGGTATGACAGAGTCACCCACAATGAATATAATTAAATAATTTAATTAATATTCAGATTTTCTTTAATAATATTCAATTTTGTAAGGTGTAAATATCATAAATAATAGGGATATTGTATGGGTAAATAATTGTATATTAACCCGGGCAGCCAGAGTTATCATTATAATTTTAATTTCTACAAAACTTGCTGCTCAGTAACGTAGTGGATATGGGAAGCTGGAACTGCCATTTTCGAACGGTCGAGAGCGAGACAATAGCTGGGTCTCCCGACTGAGTGGCGCCGACGCTCACAACAGCGGTGGTCCGTTAGACGGGTGCACTGAACCCACCCCTCTCCGATGCTTGTCGAGGTCAGGCAAAAAAGTGCGCGAACGGAGACAGCGAATGCTGGCCGCGATATAAAACACGTGACGACGGACATGTATCGATGACCAATCGTGAACGTTTATAGGGGTTCCCAAATGTTAATTCAAGGGATTCTGTTGCATGTGGCGAGTGGGAGACGACTTTGCCGAAGAAGAAGAGAAGAGGCCATTTTTGAGGACACTTGCTGTCGGGACGAGCCACTGTGCAGACGTGTCAGCCGACACGCTCTCGTCCGGTGATCACTGACTGTTTCTGATCACACTCTCTTGCTCTGGGAAGCGAGAAGTTGTATGGCATGCCTGCCATAATCTGGAAGCTGTTGTGGTAACGCGGTCGTATCCGCTAACCTGGCTTTCGCAGCTGCAGTGGCACTGTGCGTGTCACACTTCATCACGACGATGCATTCATGGTAAAGTACCGGCGCATACGGTCACGATTCATTGGGTTTTGACGAGACTTGCGAGCCCTTAAGCGGCACTGAGATAAGACTCTGCTCCCGTCGTAAAAATCACTGAGCTAGCTAATTTTCATGTTTAATTTCAAATTCCAAGCATCTTGCTAATTTGTGTAAATTCAAGACGATGCTTTTAACTTTATATGGCGCCCCTGGGATACTCCTTTTTTGTAGTAAATGTTAACTTCAATTTGATGGCCTGTGTTGCCACGTTGATAATATGTTGATTTTACTACTTGTTGAAATATTTAATTCAGTTTATGTTTGCTTTTCATCGGCGGATTGTAAACGTCGGGTATTGCTTGTTTTTGTTGTCTTTGGAATATGTTTAACGTAAAGTTAACTATTACCCGGCCTTGTATAAGCCATAAGACTCAATAAATGGGATATTATTTTGTGTACAATATTCATGGTTCTAGTTCCTTCTAGTTCACCATTTAAATCATTTTCATTTTCAGGTGAAAATAAATGAAATTATAATTAATATTCCACCCACGTCCCCCTTTTTCTAATACAATATGAACTGTTTGCCTGTTGTCGTTTATCCTGAAGGATAGTTATGTTGGGGTGAGGCCTATATAAGAAGCAGTAAAGTGAGGGCAGGTATGCTGGCACGAGTTGGGTAGTAGTGCAGGTTGCATGTCAAATTACACTCTGGTAGGATTGGAAAGGTTGTGGAAGCTGGATGCATACTGCAAGTTTTGCAGCAAGAGATCCATGTGGTACTCTAAGACATGCAGAAGCTGAATACTTGTGGACCAAGATGTTCTTCAGATTTGGAGGTGTGTTGAAAAATGTGTGTGGGGCAGTGAGCAGAATTTTGCGAAATTCATTTTGGAGAAGAAAGTTAAAAAGTTGTACCCATGATGAAGGATCTGATTAATGGACTCCACGCCAGGAGAGAACTGAGTGATGAATATTGGGCTATGGTCTGCTTCCGGGAGTGAAGAACATGAACTGAGGGAACCATAGGTTGTATCACAAGATTTGTTTTTACGCAAGATCAGAGGAGTGGCAGGTGGAAACAAAGGCTTGTGATACTTTTGGGAATATCTCGAAAGTAATTCATCATTGGAATAGTTGATACTGCCACAGATTTAAGACTTATGGATCTTTAGAAGAAGTTATTTGAATTTTGGTATGAAGCCATAAGGTAGGTGAGTGGAGAATTTGAAGAGCGAGTAGGGATATGGATTTTGATACAAGGCCTTCTAAGGGGCCCTGGAGATCAAGCAAAGGTACCTATTTCCTGATTAATGGAAGAGCTGGAATGTGTTGAGTGTGGACAACATGTCTAAGAGCCTTAGCATTGTAGTCACTGCACTCCATTTTCATGGGGGTGGAGCCTTTATTAACTGGGAGTGTGATGATATTTTTATTCCTGGATAGTTTTATGCTGAGGAAGTTGGAGTGGGAAATGGAATGGTGGGGATTGTGAACACATGATAGGTGCAACAAACTCTTGAAACAGAAGTAAGGAATGGATTTAAGGAAGGCAAAGTGGATCCAATTAGAATCGAAGATTGAGTTCCTATAGGCTGGACTGAATCTCATCAAGCCAGTTTTCTTCCTCCACTGCGGTAGAAAGAGATACTGCCAGTGGAGAGTGTGGCAGTATGGATTAGGTGAGAAAGAAAGTTCCTTTGATAAGATAGTCATGATTCAGACAGAGAAGTGGATGATAGGTTGCACTCTGACGATCATGGTACCTCCACAAGAAAGGCAGTGACTAGAGGCGGTTGGTACAGCAGATGGGTGAAGGAGGTTAAAAATTTGGGCAAGATATGGGGCTTTAGCATCAGGAGAGAACATGGTATGTGTTGTATATTAGTGGAGTGTTTATATAGATGAGGCATACTTAGAACAAGATAGCTCATCACTAAATCAGATAGCATGTGCAAATATTCATGTGTGCAAACTTCTGTTGCAACTGCCTGCAATCAATAAGAATATGCTGAAGGTTTTGAATCAAGATAGGGTTGACAGAGGATACTGTGGTGGGAGGAAAGTTGAAAAGAATGTTGGTGTGCTTATAGGACATATTGTTGGAGAATAATTTGGATGAGGATGATGGATTGTGTAAAAGAAAAGGTATGAAGGGTTAGATGGAGTTGGGGTGGCAGCCAGGGACAGACAGTTTTACAGTCATACCAGTGGGGGATATTTTGAAAGAAAGAGGGGGGGGAAGAGACAAATTTTAAGAAAGTGTATGGGAATGGATTCTAGTAAAGTAGAAGGCATCAGACAGTAGTTTTACATGAGGTTCAGTTGGTAACTTTGGGGGGGGGGGGGGAGAGGGTGTGGCAAAAAAAATGTTGGAGGAGGAACAAGAACACAAATGATATTGGAATTTTTGGATCTTAGCCCTTTATCAACAAGAGAACATAGTGAAGGATG
>JARYHS010008074.1:182079388-182099874 GCA_031002005.1 Vandiemenella viatica
GTCAGTGTGGCTGTGGGAGATACCAAATCTCTCCCTCCCCCCCCCTTACAGACCGCCCTGATTGTGGATTTTACGCGGTTTTTCGCAATCACTTAGGTCAGTGGTCCGCAACCTTTTCTATCTCGCTGCACACCATAAGGTAATCCATAAATCTCGCGGCACACCGTACCGGACGGATAGTCGATAAAAAAAATAAACAAATAAATAAAAAAAGAAACAGGTCCTCACAACACGAATTTTTTTACAAGTAAAAAATTGTAGCTACAGTGGATGCATAAAATAAATAATCTGGCAGTTTTATATTACTTTTAAAGTAAATTATTGTACACATACCTTCAATGTGACACCTGTGCCTGCTTAACTGCACACAGATGGCTGATTCGTCGAGAAATCGTTGGCAATGCAAGCCTCATTTCCTCATCGACGGATTTGAGTCTTTCCCTTTTGGATGTTTTAATTTCAGTCAACGTCGAGAAGCCCAATTCACATGAATATGTAGTTGAAAATGGCAATAAAAATATTAACTCCATGTCGGAGATATCCGGATATTCATTCCTTATTGTTAGCCAAAACGAATCTAAAGGAACTTGGAGAAGCTTTTTAAATCAGCGAGTTCCTCTTGAATATTTATTGGAAGATGTTCCGAATTTGTAACGAATGGATCACGAACCCTCGAAATCTTCAACACTTTCTCCAAAGTACTTTTTGAATCTCTGCTGCAAGCCTTCTAAATGTTCTTTAATTAAGTCCATCACCATTTTATTACGGTCATAAAGTGACCATAAAGTCGGGAACATCTCACACGAGCCATTTTCAATCCTCTGTATCCACAAATCCAGCTTGTTCTCAAATCCCTTAATCTGATCTTTTTTTTTTTTTTTTTGCTGTTGTCAGTCTTTCGACTGGTTTGATGCAATCCTCCATCCATTCCTATCCTGTGCTAACCTCTCCATTTCTACATACCTCTTACAACCCACGTCCTCAATTATCTGCTTCATATATTCTAATCTGTCTTCCACTACAGTTCTTACCTTCGACTGTTCCCTCCAATAACAAATTAACCAATCCAGCATGTCTCAAAATATGACCGACTAGCCTGTCTCGTCTTTCTGTAAGCTTCTTCCACAAACTTCTTTTCTCACCCACCATTTCCAAAACTCGTTCAGTTCTTACTTTGTCTGTCCACGTAATTTTCAGCATTCTTCTGTAGCACCACATTTCAAATCCTTCAAGTTTCTTTCTTTCCAGTATTCCTAAAGTCCGTGTTTCGCTACCATAAAGTACTGTGCTCCACACATAGAGTTTTAAAAAGTTCTATTTAATTCCTAGATCAATATTTGAAACAAAAAGGTTTTTCTTTTTCATGAAGGCTCCTTTTGCTAGTGCTGTTCTGCTTTTAACATCATTCCTGCTTCGGCCATCGGTTGTAATTTTGCTTCCCAAGTAACAGAACTCACTTTCTTCTCCTATTGCATCTGATCCTATTTTTATATTTAATCTGCTAGTATTGGTATCATTTCTGCTACATTTCATCACTTTTGTCTTACTTTGATTTATATTCAGTCCAAAATCTTCTTTCAGTATTTTTTTCATGCAATTCAGTAACTTCTTAATATCCTCAGCCCTCTCTGCTAACAAGACAATGTCATCAGCAAATCGTAGCATACTGATTTTTTCTCCTTGAAAACTTATGCCACATGGAAATTTTTCTTTGACTTTCTTCATTGCTTCTTCTACATACAAGTTGAATATTAACGGGGATAGACTACAACCTTGTCTCACACCCTTTTTAACTGAAGCATGTCTCTCGTGATTCTCTACTTTTATTACAGCCACTTGATTCTTATATAGTTTGTGTTCTTCTATCTCGATTAAAATTTTGAACATCTTGTCGCATCTAACATTATCAAAAGCTTTTTCTAAATCAACAAATGCCATAAAAGTATCTTTGTTTTTCTTGATCCGCCCTTCAAGTATTAATCTTAAAGACAGAATTGCTTCCCTTGTACCACGATTTTTCCTAAACCCAAACTGATCTTCACCTAATGTATCTTCTACTACCCTTTCCATCCTTCTGTATATTATTCTAGTCAGTAATTTTGAAGCATGTGATGTTAGACTAATGGTGCGATAATTCTCACATTTTTCAGCTTGTGATTTTTTCGGAAGTGGGAAGATGATATTTTTATTAAAATCAGTTGGAATTTCCCCTGTTTCATAACGTTTTGATATCAGCTTGAATAGTCTTCGCATTCTCACCTCTCCTAGGGATTAAAGAAGTTCTGCAGGGATCTCATCAATTCCAACTGGCTTATTGGCTTTCAAGTCATTCAGAGCTTTATTAAATTCTGTCCTCAAAACAGGATCTCCTAAGTCAAGTATGTCGACAAGGCCTTCCTTTTTCAATACACTATTGTTCAGGTCGTCCCCAAGATACAGTTTCTCAATGTATTCCTTCCATCGGTTAGCTATTTCTTCTGAACTTAAAAGAGGTTTCCCATCGGCAGGTTTAATGTTGATACCTCTTTTCTTCATTTCTTCAAAATTCTGTTTTATCTTTATATATGCAACATCTACTTTTCCTATGATCATTTCCTTTTCTACTTCTTCACTCTTTTCTTGTAGCCATTTTTCTTTTGCTATTTTGCATTTCCTATTTATTATCCATAATAACAAGAATATTTTCGTTCCTACCTTGCATTTTGTTGTTCATCTCATTCGAGTGTACAAAAATGTCGGAAAGATATTGCAACTTACATACCCATTCGCCATCTGCGAATAAATCAGCGAACTTGTGACTTTCAACAGTCAAAAATACATGGACGTCTTCTCTAAGTTCAAATATTCGCGTCAACACCATTCCTCGTGACAGCCAACGTATTTCTGTATGTAGCAGGAATTTAGTGTGTACCAAACCAATTTCCTGGCATAAAACGGAAAATAGTCTCGAATTTAGGGGCCGCGATTTTATGAAGTTCTCAACTTTTACTACTTCGTCCAGCACATCTTTCAGAGAAGGTGGCAGAGACTTAGCAACAACGGCTTCGCAGTGAATGAGACAGTGATCACATCGTACGTTGGGATTTACTTCGCGTACCTTAGCTGCAAATCCTTTCACTAGGCCTATCATAGCATCTGCTCCATCTGTACAAACATTAACCTTCCATCTTAATTCATTAATGCGCAAATATTCATCAGTCAAACGAAATATTTCTTCACCGATTGTATGGTCTGGAAGTTCTTTGCAAAAGAAGAAATTACTTACAATTACATTTCCATCAATGTAGCGAATTTAAGCCAGAAGTTGTGCATCGCAAATAATAACTGTGGACTCGTCGATCGTGAGTACTTCTGACTTTTGTTGATTTTCTTCTTCATAATGTCTTCAATATCACGAGACATATCAATAACTCGGCGACTGATTGCGTCAGCAGAAAGAGGAATTTTGGAAATTTCATTAGCAGATTCTAAACTCAGAACTATTCTCACCATCTCTTTACAAACAGGCTTTAACAGAGTTTCACCTATTGTATGTCTTCTTGGCCTTTACTAAAAATTCGGCTCCCTCATAACTAGCTTCCTGTAGTTTTTCAGAAACACGTACTGTAGCGGTCATGAAAGTTTTTTTTTTTTCTTCTTATTTTCCAACAACCTACGAAAATGAGTGACATCTTTGTTTGACAGAGAATAATGTTTGTTGACAAACGTCGTTTTAATTTACTTGGAACCATTGCAGCGTTGCTGAGTTTTTCACCACAAACGATACACTCGGGGATAGGGCACGTTTTTTCACCACACCTAGAAACCCCATAGGATAAGTAATTATCACTAGATTTCCGCTGCATTAACTTTTATTTCCTTCTTTGTGACTCAATGCTTTCATCAGCTGCACTCATAGTCGGAACACTCCGTTCAAGGAATTTGTCCATCTTGAAGAAATAAAAGTCTGCTAATTGTAATAGAAAATATCAAGACAGTTCTCAGACCTCTTCAGAGCACAGCTACGATAGAACTGAAGTAACTGTAAAAAGTGGGATTTATACACTTCAAAGAAGTCACATATACGGTGCCGATTGTTTTTACAATGATGTGCAACGGTACAGGAACAAAGTAGTATTGTTGGAGAAGCACCAACACCGAACACTTAATACAATAAGGCTTGGAAAGTTCTGCTAATCCCAGCAGTTTAGACTGAGGGAAAAGCGCATACACAGAACATGCGGTAAATATAACGGCACATCAAAGCGCAGCAGTAGATGCGAGGAATAAAAATATTTAAAAAATGAATAAACAAAACTAATAGCAAGTGTGAGTATTTCTTAAAATACGACTATACGTAGCAATACGCGGCCCATGAAACTAAAATGCAATTAATAAAAAAAATTGGCAATTAATTCCTTATAACTGGTAAAATTTCGCGGCACACCTTTCACCTTGTCGCGGCACACCAGTGTGCAGCGGCACACCGGTTGCGGACCACTGACTTATGCAAATGCTGGGCGTCACCAACTTTTGCCTCATTAATTATACTTTTGGAAAACAAAAAATACAATTTTCACACAGAACACAAGTTACACTTATGGCATACAGATGGCAACACTTTCGTAGCTGCACCTTTTGGAGTAGGATCACCAGTCACTGAAACTGGCGTGAGGATTAACAAGAGTTCACGTGATTTCCACGAATATGAAGCGGCGACATCACTCGTGATGCAAACCGGCTGGAAAAAATTACCAGGAACTGGCAGAATTAATTTCTGTCACGAACAAAATGTTGTTCAACAATGGCACTCAGCTTCTATATTAATCAATACAGTTTTACTTTCTATACTAATTAAGTAGAGTTAACAAAACATCTAAAATCTTAAAGACATTCTATACTGCATATTAATGTACTGCATTAAACTGTATCACCAAGATGTATAATCATCATTACAACTTTAAAAATGTGTCAGCAGGTTTGTAAACAAGTATAAGGTCCGTTACGCGACTGTTAATTTCAGAACATATTTTAACCCATTTCAGACCGACTGTACCGTCAGCTGCTGACTGAATACAGCAAACTGTGGGACCTGCAGTCAGCGGACAGAACTCCAGGCCTGCTTATGTAACTTCAGACATTATCGAATTACCTTACAGGTATGTTTAATTTTTATCAAAAAATCATCTCTTTATTTTTATTCGGCGTAAGAAATAAATAATGAGCACAACATTTACTCTAGCGGGGGGAAGCTGCCTAATTAATGTAACATCTGTAATAGTACCTGCACCTATATTCAACATGAAACTTCAAACTTGAGGAAATACAATGATCCAGAAAGCTGGTAACACTGTCAGGTTTACTGATTGGCTCCGTGTGTTCCATAGCGGAGCGTCCATTACAGGGCCGAATATAGGATCTGTAGAGCCCTGGGCTATACCTGTGCTGTGGGCCCTTATATACACATGAAGCAATATCGATTACTTATTATTAAATTAATAAACCTTTTAATGCAAAGTATTGAATACTATAACGAAAGTAATAATATACCATGATAACTTAATGGAGATTCGAAATTTCGTGACGTGCTTTCTGCATCGTTTCCGAGACTGAAGTGAGCGATGCCCGCTCGTTCAATTTGTTGACTGATGATAGATAGATCAGGGAGAGTCCATAAACCACGTGGCTCCATTTTTGCCTCCTGTGAATCCCCCTTCCCCCCACTTAACCCGACGTGGCTTTTGTCACGACGTAGCCCGTAGCTTACTTCCATATTGATTCGAGAGGACATATTGTATTGTTTTCTCTTGTCAGACTATCGTAAATTATGCCCGGGGATTGTTAAATGACGGAAATAAATATTTACTTGCTTCTGTGTGTTCTGTATCTCATTTTAACTGTGACTAATAATATGAAAGAAAAGCTACGTGGCCTGGCTACGAAAGCCTCCACACCCCCCTTTTCCCACGTAGCCCAGAGTAGCTTTCCAGACAAACCCGTGCCCCCCCCCCTTAAAGCGAGCTACGTAGTTTATGCTGCCTATTGTAGTGTTGTTGCAACCACAAACCCTCAGTACAGTACCGGACAGGGGTTCACATATCAAATGGGAGAGTTGGGCCAGTAAGTTTCAGCGAGCTAGTAGTCCGGAGGACTAGCTCTTGGAGCGCTAGCGTCGGCGATAGAACGCCAAGAAGTTATACTTTCCACCGCCAGATGGCAGTACGTTCTTCTTTCCATAAACGTTAACTCTGCTACATTGTCTATATATCTCTGCCATATATTGTCGTATATTGTCGTTTTGATTGTAGCCGTCGCCTATCAAACGGTCATTTCGATTTGTCTCTGTTTCGTTTTCTCTTCTGTTTCATTTCGTTTTCTCTGTTTTATTTTCTCTTCTGTTTTGTTTCATTTTCTCTTCTGTTTTGTTTCGTTTTGTTTTCTCTGTTTTGTTACGTTTTTACCCGCATTGCTTTCGTTTGCAAGTTGTGCCCTAAGTTGAAGAAGTTGTTCGCCGTCATACTGGTTGCAGGTAGGTAGAACTTGTGTGAGAAATTTATTATTCCTGTTATTAAACATTATTATTTTCATCAGTCCGTGAATAATATATATATATATATATATTTAGAGTTGTGTGTTGTCAAGCATGTGGCATTTCTTCAAAAAATCCTCGATGCACAGCAGAGGGAATATCTTTTCACAGATTTCCTGTGAAAAGACATGAAGGTTGTGAAATGTGGAAGAACTTAAGGTGCGTTTCCACTGAGGCAACTTCTGGGCAACATGTGGCATGCGGCACTGACGCATGCGACAAGGAGTATTTCAAGCGTAGCAACACGCTGCGACATGTAGTAAGCAACAATGACGCATGCTACAGGTTGGGCCGTGTCGCCGGTAGTATGGGCCACTGTGCGACAAAAATATAGCGTGTCGCACGATGTCGCCAGTATCCAAGTGGCGGTGGATGAGTGCGACAGAAAACGGGCGACATGGAGTGGAATGTGCAGAAAACAACCTTATTTATTGAAGATTATCATACTTCACCAGAGTTCTGGAATAACAAAAGTGCATCGTGTAAGGATAGGAAAGCGAAAAGTGACAAATTAATACTACTTGCTAACAAGTACGAATGTTCATTAGATGAAATAAAAAAGAAAATCAAGAATTTGAGGTCTGCTTTTCATTGTGAACATAAAAGGATTACTAAACCAAAGAACGGCTCCTCTCCTAAAAAAGAGAAATGGTTTGCTTATAAACTCCTGACATTTTTGTTAGATGTTGACATTCCAAGACAAACTTTTTCAACAGCAGAAAATTATGAGGTATGTTAATTAATATATGTAACTAATTATTTTTGACAGAATAGTTTACCAATGACAGATCCAGAGACGGAATAGGGGATTTACAATCTTTTTAGTTATACAAGTAAATAAAAGTAGTTTTATGGTGGGTTTAAAATATATATATATATATTAAAAATTGTCGTAATTAAAAATTTACAAAAGGACTTACATATAATTAAGATAGGCTGTATTTACAGCGAATGTAGAAAAGTGTTTCCAAATTTAGATTGTGGTAAATAATAGTAAAAAACTTTTCTTGAATCGACCTTTCACTCACACAGTTGTGTATGATAGGGATAAATTGTTATATCATGGTAACGTAGCTAAATACATTATTTTACGTGCGAATATATAGTTTATGTTTTTGTCTTAATATTTGTCTTGCCAAGATACTTTTCCTTCTTTTGACACCTTGCGATTCGCACTACTTTTAACAAATAAATCTGATCCACCACCTAGGTTTTTTCAGTTTTCTTCTTTTATTGCCATTTGCGAGGATCAAATAAGCAGCAGCTGTCACTGCTTCTGATGCCATGTCGCACACTACTGGTCGCATAACGTGAAATGCTTTTGCCGCATGCTACAAGCAACGGCGACAAGTAGCAAGCGACAACTGGCAACAGATTCTTGGGCGACATTTGACTTGCGACAAAGTATGATGACGCACGGCGACATGCAGCAACAAAATAACTCGTGTAGCATGCTACATGTTGCTTGTTGTTGCCTCAGTGGAAACGCGCCTTTATGGGGAATTGTTGGCGATGTGAGCAAGAAGTTTCTTTGCTCCCTTCACTTCGAAAGGACTTGCTATATGAATCCTCAAAGTAATCATTGGATGCCTTACGCCGTCCCATCGAAAGGTAAATGAAGTAGTATGTTTGCCTTTGTTTAGCGGGTCTTAAATTTACTCGAGAATGCGATACCGATGCGATTGAAACACAACAACGTCTGTTATAAAATTACCAACGTCAATGACAACAACGCTTTAAATCATTACTTTTATCAAAATTTGTAATTGTTTCGGGGCTTAAAATAATGAGTATTTCTCTTTCATCCTGGAAACTATTGTTCAGAGGAAATGCGTTATCAATTTCAGTACTGAAGGTATACTGTTCTCGAGTATTTACGAAATATTTTTCCGTACCTGTTCGATATTTCTTTTTTCACTTTGTGAATATGTGTTTCTCATTCGTTTATTAACTGAAATTGTGATTCATAACATAATTTGTGTGTTCAGAATAACTCCCTGCAGAGAGTTGTTCAAGGGATTTTAACATAGGTGTCCAATTATATGACCATAATGTAATTGTCAGTCACTACTTTTGCTGTATTCAAAACAGTTAGTAAAACGCACAATTGTAACACTATACATGAAAAAGATATTCACAATGATTATAAGTCTCTGTTATTTGCTCAAAAAGGAGGCCATATATTAAAGGATACATATATTTCAGCAGTTACCAAAACATTTTGAATGTCTGTCAGGGGGTAAGAATAAATTGTAGAGGATAATTTAAATAATTATTTTTTAACGAGTGCGTGGAAGGTTTCCTTCTGATGGTTCTTCCATTGTTTTGTATTTTCTGGTGTATATATCTGTTTTGACAAGTTATGATATTGCTGTAAATCATGTCATTTCCACATCTCAAAAAGATCTGATTATAAATGTCAAGAATGTAGCTATCAAAGAGGAAGCTATTATCTAGATGTATTTAATGCACTTCATATAATAATGAGTAACCAAAAAAATCCCCTTTTTTCTAGGTGCTCCATATGCAGGGTTGCTACTTCAAGTGGGAGATCACTATCCCCCATTCGTTCCTGAACTTGGAGCCACAGGTAATTATTACCTCATCAAAACTATTGTAAGTATTTGGCATTTATCTTCATTCCGTGCTTATCCACTACCCACCTGTTCCTGTTACCATCTCCATTGGTATTGCATTTTTAGGATTACTCTGCCATCAAGATAAATCTCTGATGAAGACAATTGTCATAATCTGTTTCACAACCATGACTAGCTCTGTAAAATGCCTTAGAAAGAGCCAGTACAACATGAACGGCCCCCCCCCCCCTATTACTTTTATAACACAACTATTTAAGTGTATACACTCATCACCCCTTGTTCCCTACCCAACCATTTTTTTTTATAGCTTCCCTCTTTGTTCAGATTTTTTATTTATTTTTATGCCTAACAGCTATGTCGAACCTGGGCTGCTCCTGGTTCTGGAAAACTTGCAAAAAAAACTGCATCCACCTAATGTCCCCCATCACAGTTTCCACATTTATAAGTATAACAGTGGAGATGTGTGGAGTGAATTATTTTTTTAATTAATTTTGTTCTTAGGAGATCAGCACACAGCTCCAGAAGTGGGTGTGGAAAACGAGCCAGAAATTGTGCCCTGCCCTGTTGAAGCAGTTTCAGCAGGTAATCTAACACTAAATATCAGATATTATTTTTAAATGGGTTACATTAAATTGTCTGATGGAATTTGCTGCCTTATATAAAAGTAATTGAAATTTCTGCTATAACTTCAGTGTAAATTTAAAGTGTTATGTTTCATATGGAATTGTGTATATATCATTTCTTTCTGTCTTCTGGGCCAATTTTTTGCTATGTTAGTTTATAGATTTTTGATGAAATGTATTTCTAATTTAAAGGTGATGATACACATGTCCCAATAACAATTTTTGCACAAATCCACTTTTGCATATAAATATACTTATAGATATTACTTTTAACTGTCATGTTTAATCTTACATGTGATGCCATGTATAGTTTGTATCATTTATTACTGAACTGTAATGCAGTCTTATACTGAAAGGAACATAGCATTTTTTTACGTGCAATATTACTTTAAATTGTGATGTTTTTTAATCTTAAAAATGTCATTGATTTATGGCATATAAAATGTTTGCTATGTCAGTGTATTTCTTAATTACACATTTCAGTTTATTTATTTAATGGTTCTAATAAAGATATTTTCAGTACAGTTTTGATGCAATGTGTGTGTGTTTTTTTTTCTTTCTAGATTTTTTGCCAAGAAGGGACGCCGGAGACAGAAATGAGCAGCTGGAGCTACCAGAGGGAGTAGGTCAGGTAGAGGTGGGTGGAATAGGGCAGGAAGTAGATGCCATCTGTGGAGAACCTCAGACATTTCCATTGGCTGAAGCTTCAACTCCTACCTCCTGCCGGAAATCATCTCTGCAACATAGCGGGCGGGGTTGAGTCCTGTTTTCATTCATGCCCACAATGTTGCCGAGTTGACTCCAAGAAAGAAGACACTGTATAGGACAATTTACCGTCAAAACAAGTTGCTTCAGAAGCCGAAAAAGAAGGTATCAAGTTTTCGAACCAAAATCAACGAGACCGATAAAGGTAAAGGGTCTGTGTTGTCTTTGGTCTCGAAAGCTGATAAGTACATTTCATCTTCAGCATCAATATTGTTTAGAGCACAAATTGCCAATGCATCACTTCCTCCTAGGTGCCGGAGGTGGACAGTTGAAGATAAGGCTCTGGCAATGGCTATCTACAAGTGTAGTCCATCGTGCTATCGCTTCCTAAGTCATATCTTGGCTCTTCCTTCCCGTGTAACCATTTCACGCTCTTTGCAAGCTATACCTTTCACCACTGGCATAAATGAAGGTATTTTCTCTCATTTGGCAGAAAATATTAAAACAATGAGCAGGAATGCAAAATTTTGTTCGCTGATTTTTGATGAAATCTCTCTCTCCGAGGGTTTTCAATACGATATATCAGCTGACAAAATTGTGGGGTATGAGGACTTTGGCCACTTGGGCCGGACTAGTGAGCTTGCTAATCATGCCTTGGTGTTCATGGTCCGTGGCATCATACAAAAATGGAAGCAACCTGTTGCTTACTTCTTTTGTAGACACACAACCCCTGCAGTCAAGCTCAAGGTTTTAATAAAGATTGAGGTTGAAAAATTACAGTGTATTGGTTTGAAGGTTGTGGCAGTTGTGCACGACATGTCTGCAACTAACGTAAGAGCTGTAAAAGACTTAGTTAAAGAAACACGGAGTGAGCGTCCTGGTGCAGTTTTTGAGGTGGGAGGTGAGCAGATTATTGAATTCTGTGATCCACCCCATCTCCTGAAATGTACAAGGAACAATTTCCGGAAGTACAATGTTAACTTTGAGGGTGGAGTGTCAACGTGGTTTCATATCAAAGAACTATTTCGAATAGATTCTGCGAGAAGCTTGCGTTTTGCCCCCAAAATCACAGAGAAACACGTCTATCCAGATGGTTTCCTGTGTATGAAGGTAAGTTTTGCAGCTCAGGTGTTGAGCCATACAGTTGCAGCTTCTCTTAATGGCTCTGCTGTTCAAGAGAGAGATGCATATGACAGACTTCTGGATGACCAGGGTCAGCATATGTATCTTCCTCTTGAGGCCAGGGAGATAGCTTATTTTGTTGGTCTTTGCGACAAGCTTTTTGACCGCTTCAATGGCAGTTTTTGTAAGCAAGGTGGCAAGCCTCTACAGCAAGCTTTGACTGCAAAGAGTGACCATTGGAAATTCTGGAAAGATGTGATAGGAAAATAGACAAGTGGGAATTTCGTGGCAGTAAAGGCTGAATTATTCGAAATAGCTTCCAGGACGGCTGGGTGAACAATATTCGGGCTGTACGGATGTTGTGGAAGAAATTGTCTGCTATGGGTGTGGAAAAACTGTGGTTGCGCAATTTGAACCAAGACCCTATTTAAAATGTATTTTGCGTCATCGGTCAACATGGTTATCACAAGGTAAATCCCACTTGTTATCAGTTCATATCATCTCTTAAAACCAGAATTGTCAATAACCTTGTCAACAGGAGCATTAGGGAAATGGGCAATTGTGAGGCTGATGATTCGATGCTTATATCGAACCTCACCAGTTTCATGCAGCCTACAGCAAAGGTTCAAACCACTCATAATATTGAGTTAGTAGAGTGTGAATGATTGGAGGATGATGTTGTTTCATCTCCTTCAAATGATTTACATTCTGGTGTGGCTGCAGCATATCTGCCACCACAATCGTACTGGGCTGTGCTGCAACGTCTCTTGAAAAAATCCTGTCATTATGTTACTGGATACATTGTCAGGAGCATCTTCCCCAAAGTGACCTGTCCTTCCTGCTAATCCACATTTCTTGCCACTTCCATTACTGAAGACCATTCCTTTATATCGCAGAAAGAATATGATCCTGATGAGCCACAGCTTACTTACACAACAGTTCCTGTAACAAAAGTAATATGGAAAGTGTTGGAGGAAGTGTGGGTTCTGTTTAAAGGTTGCTCGCATCAGGAATTCCTTCTGAAACACTTGATGAGGCAAGTTTCTGAGAGGATTTCTTTGAGAGGTATTGGTTGTGAGGAACATTCCAAAACTTTGCATACAGACCTACTGAAGTTTCTCTGTAAATAGACCATCTTTAGGTTCTGCAAGCAAAGTCGTAAGAGAGGTTCCTCACAACCAATTACTCCCCAAGGTACTTCCAAAAAAATGCGGAAGGCTGTCTGTAGATGAGCATTCTACCTTCTTTTGACTGAAAACATTTTATTCATTTATTCCATACATCTGTGCCAGCTACTCAAATAGAAAAAAGGTTTTGATTTAATATAAGCTGGGAGGTATGTGTATTCAATGTTTAAAATGTAATGATCTTGGCACTTTAATAATAATCTTAATTGAGCACATGTGGGGGAGAGACTTCAAAATTACATACCTTCTAGAGAGGTTACAGAGGTGATGTATGAGAATTGTAATGGCGTTTCCACATGCAAGCTTCATCAGACAATTGTGTTAGACTCGTCTTGTAAGTACAAAATACAGAAGTTTGAAGGATTTCATGGGAGGGCTGCTAAATTTATGGATAGTACAAATTTTGTTTAAAATATAAATTTTGTGTGTTTGTCTGTAAATATCCTGCTTAGTTCCTGTGTATGTAACTATTTCGATAATCACAACTCTGTAGTATGAGATCTGTCACAGTAGTAGTAGTATATTGGACAGCGGTCCTCTTTTTATCTCCTATCTTAGAATGTGTTCCCCCTCCCCCCTTATCTCAGGGTTAATACATTGGTAGCTTTTTAGCCTCTATCACTGATACACCTAATTCTTGGAAGCATAGAGCACTTCCCTCCTTAATTCTGTTTCATTACCTTTGATGTATGTGCAGAGGTGAACAGTAGTAAAAGGATGGCTACCTTGCTTGGAGAGGTAGGTTTGAGGGCCTCTTCGCTGATGAAAACATTTATTATTTTTTTAGCATTGCAGAAAGATGTATATGTTCAATATATTATTTTATGTTATGTGCCTATGTTCAATATTGTTTAGTGTATATTCTTATCGACCCTGGTGGGTGAGTGGCCTCGCATTCGGGAGGACGCTGGTTCAAATCCCCCTCCGGGCATCCTGATTTCAGTTGTACATGGTTTTCCGAAATAACTACAGGCAAGTGCTAGGATGGTTCCTACATAAGGCCATGGCCGAATTTTCTTACCTGTTCCTTGCCGCATGCCTTTCTTCTTAAATTGCCTTCTATTGGGCATTGGCGATCCACATATCTCTGAGCATGACATTGTAGCATGCAAAGCCTCTTCTGAGAAGAGGCTGAGACCCAAGATAGTTTAATTACCTGTTTTTTAGTTAAAATCACCCATGACCAGTGTAATATCTCCTTTTATTTTTCTAAGTTTCATTATTTTTTCCAAGGTGTTGTAGAAGGATTCTATTTGTTCATCATCTTTGTCTGCTGTTGGTACATGAATTTGAATAATGTTACTAGCTAGATGTGATGTTTGCAACGTTTAAAACATTACACGATCATCAAGTGGAATGAAATCAAGAACTGACACAATCACGACAACCCCACATGTACTGTATGGTTGGTATCAGTTCCTGCTGTGAAGTACAGGGATCATTCCTTCATAGTGTGAATCCCAGACCCAGGCCATCTTACTTCACTTAATCCAAGGATGTCAATTTTCAACCAGCATCTCTCTGCCTCCACATTTGCAAGCTGCCCACTCATATATAAACTGCGCACATTCTATGTGGCAATTCTAATTTTGCCTTTTCCACCATTAAAAACAAGAGTATATATTCTGGTAAAATATAATAAATATATTTTTGTATTTTTATCTCTCCATGGATGTTGTAAATCATATTAAAAATGTAATGTATATATATATATATATATCATCCCTAAATACCCTGTACAATTCTTCATAAATGTTGTAAATCATATCTAATATGTAATGAGTATATGTATATAATGTATCATATCTAAATATGCTGTATAATTATGCATATTTATATAATGTATAGACTAAATATACTGTATAGTTTCTGAAGTAATAACTTTGGACATATGATACTCATGAAACACGCGTATACTAAAATAATAACTGTTATTCTTGTATATCGAGCTGTAACGCGAGATAAAGTTAATAATTTTGGTACAGGTATCTTAGATCCAGACCCGCCGCTAGTTTTTTGAGCGCCCGCGTGCCATACCGATTATGCCACCCCATGTCTAACTACAGCTAGTGGTGGATCTAGGAATTTTCCGAACTGGGTCAAAACACTGTGAGATTGCCGCCCCTTCGAACATTATTTGCGGGACTCCATTGTTGCCACCCCGAGTGTCGCCGGCCGCCCACAGCAACAGTTGAGCTAAAAAAAAAAGGTCGCCCTCTACATAAGACGCTACGAATATCGTCGCGGCGAGTATGGAATGGCAACCATCGCGGGGCGGCGACTGTTGATCACTCGATTTGCCACCCCCCTCGACGTGCCGCCCGCGTGCGGTGCACGCCTTGGACGCCCGCTTACGGCGGCCCTGCTTAGATCTTAATACATGAGCAGAATACAATCAGGCGCAAGAATGATTCAAACCAGGAATATGTCACCCTTGAAAGAAACAAAAAATAAAAGAAAATGCTAATATATCCACATGCTGTACCCAGAAACACAGTTTACAATCCAGACTAGTGTGAATTACGATCTAATCATAACCTGCGCTAATATGGCGGCTATCGATCAAAATATTAATGCTATGTTGACATTCACCGTGCTCAATATGGAAGGAACCTGTACTATACAGGTGATCAGTTTAATACGCTATTTAAATTCAATTTCTCACTCTTTCTCAAATGTCTTACAGAAATCGGGTCCAAATTGTTGCAGATGACAGCGTTTTAAAATCCAAATCTAGCTGATGTGCTATTTCTTCATTACTGCTAAATAAAAGACAAAAGCTACATCTTTAAAATTATAAATGATAAAAAAAATGCAATACACTCACCATGATAATTGAATTCAGAACTCAAAGCATAAAATTACAATTAAAGTTAGGTAACCACACAAGTTTTTATGAATATATTACCCCAACAAGTTTAAACTAGGGTTACCAGAATTTTTCCCCCAAATCCGGGATACTTAACAACTTTTTCACAAAAATCCGGGGACGCTTTCGGCATTTGTCCTAGTTACGCATTGTACTTTTATGTTATATAATTAAAGATTGGGTTAACTTAAAAGCCACATATTGCTTATATTTTGTATTTTAAATGAGGATCACAGACAGCCATGTTGCACACAGCACAAAGCTGTTGTGTCCAAGACGCAGTATCCTTGTAACTTTCTTTTAATCCTAGGCACGGACAAGGAACGAAGTGCGCTTCATATCTCTTGCTTTAAACGAATGCTTTAGCAAATCAGGGCTATTAAAGATCTCTCACGTGATTAAAAAAAATTCTGAGGACAACAGTAAACATCCGGGGACATTAGGCGACGAAATCTGTCCGGGGACAGAGAGCTAAATACGGGTACTGTCCCCGGCAAACGGGGACGTCTGGTATCCCTGGTTTAAAGTCATCTGCACCAAAGATTTTTTCAACAAACTGTAGCATATTTCAAAGTTGTAACAAGAAAGATTCTTTGCTATAGAAGAAATTTAGTATCTAATTTAATTCCCGTTGATTGCATGCTCCGTTGGAAATTGCCATACATATTTTTCACTTTCTTCACCTTCTTATTATATTATTAACGTAAATTCTATAAATCTGGTTCCCCAACCATCTATTTTTGTACTTGAAAGTTTATTAATTTTAAATTCATTCAGTTTTTTTGGTAAGCTATTCAGAACTTCCCTCGATAATTTATTCAAATTATTAACTCCCTTAAGTTCCATCACCATTACAATTAATAATAAGAAACATAAAAAGAAAATATTCCCATGTACCTATGCTTGAAATCGAGTGGTCATTCCTTCATTACACATATTACTCCTAATTCTATTACCAATATCCTCCCAGGCCTCATAACTATCATACGCCCTGTACACTCCCAACACTCTCTTCACCCTCCTCCTGTCTTAAAGTTGATTCCAGTACAGCTCCTTTATCATCTAAGTTACTGATTGTATTCTTCGGTAATTTTCGCAGACATATCTAGATTTCCTTAATTGCACCCTCTCAGATTCCGCCAAACGTGGCTCCCCTACTACACTACCCCTAACACAAAACTCAAACACTAGAATGACGAAAGTTTATTAGCCCAATTCCTCCACTAATCTGGTGCATTCCCTCATTACTCTCTCCAATAAATGAACGATTTTAAAAACCACCTGCGAAATGTGAACAGCCTAGATCGATTTATTAAGATATTTATTGATTTATACTATTGTATTATATACTTCAGTTCTTAAATAAGAAATCCTCTCTGCACCCTACAATCATAAATAACATTTGGTATTTTTACCTTTGTTCGTAACAAGTTGAGACTGCTTGACTTTTATCTCTATTCCACGTTTAAAAATCAAGCTATATCCCATCGATGCAAGCTTGCAAATGTTCACTGTCTTCTCCAGTTTTGACCTATTATGCACCGTTATATGATTTGCAAACAGAGGTTTTAAACCACTATCACAATTACTCGTCAAAATAATTAGTAGCAATCGTGAGAATTCAATACTTTTACATGTTATGATACTCCATTTTTCTTCTTTAATGATTTTCATTCTACCTTTTAAGAATTCCTCCAGCAAGCAAGTAAATATTTAATATACCCCTGTGGGTTGTATCTTGTTTGAGACTGTCTTAAGTGTCATTGTGTCAAATGCCTTGGAAATATGTAGTGCTCTGCTAGAAACCTGGCATCCCTTGTCCATTTCATCCAAAGTGTCTAGCATCTAGTGTACAAGCTGAGATTCCCATGAAATTCCTTGCTTTGAGCCAAGTTGCTGATTTGCAAATCAGTTTATTTACAGATATTTTTCACGTGATTCCATATCAACCTGCTATTAATAAATCTACCACTTATGTCAAACTATTTTGCCACTAATGCTTAACCCTATTTGTCGCCATTGCTTGACGGACCAATACTACTATCGCATTTTTTATGTTCTCTAGTAAGCGACAAGTCTCCAGACGCAATCTAATCTACATTTCAAGTAAACTACACTGTCATAACCAATATTTTTTAATATTTCGGCAGTAATTTTGTCCACATCGGTAGCTCTGCGCTTTTTTTATATTTCTTAGTTCTATCTGATGCTTCATTACCATTGTGATTGAATTAAATTAGGTTAAATATTCCTGAGTTATTTGGTATGATCATTTCTAGGAATGCGGAGAAGCTCCCTTTTTGGTTTACTCTCACCATTTCCTGAATATTGGTCCATAATGGTCTCTGTCTTGTTCAGATCATCGGTAACATCCTCTCCATACTTTCTTATCTTCCTAGTTCTATCCTTAGTTTCTACTTCATTTTTTTTTCGCCCACTCATTACTCCTTACATATAGACGCTCCTCCCCTTATTTATCGTTTCCCGTCCACGCACTATAGTCTGTAATGGCCTCATTAAGCCAGTTACTTAATAATCTCAGTAGCTCCCACCTTATGACAATCCACAATTTCTTGAATACACCCTCATTCCCTCAGTCTCTAATCATAGCCATCGGATCTTCTAGATTCATTATTCAGATTCCTTCTACACCAATAATTTCATACACTCATCTTTAGCTTCTCTCATAGCTACTATTGTTTCATTTTTGTTTCAAATGTCCACTACTGCGTTTCTGTCACCTACATCTGCTGTTTTCTCATATCACAAACCGTTCTAGCCTCCTCAACTCCCTACATTTGTATATAGTATCATTACTTCTCTTCAGTTTTTCTGTTTTAGTATAAATATTTCATTCCCTACTTCAAATCTTTCCACTTCTTGCGCTTTCGTGCTTTACGCTGGAGCATACCTTTAGGGATCTTTTTGGTTTTGTAATTTGTGTCTCTTTATATTTGTACATATTACTACCGTCAGTTTTAGCCATTTCTTTACTGACTTCTCCAATTCCTATAAGAAGTAATTCGTGATCACTTATTCCTTCAGTCGCTTGAAGCCCTACAAGGTTAACATCGGGATTTATTGGGAAGACATCATACATGTCTGATTCCCTTGTTCTCTGCTCTTCTTATTCAGGACCCAAAAAAGATTGCAGATATTTTCAGTAAATACTACACAAACATAGCAAAAAATTTCACCAGCGAGATGTGCAGTAGAAATGGTAATATAAATGCCCCCATAAATAAAAAAACTATGTTTCTATATCCAATTACTATAACAGAAGTAGGAAACGCTATTTCTAAATTAAAAAATAAAATGTGCTGCAGTGTTGATGGGATCCCAGACAAAATCATTAAACACAGTTCAGGATACATTGTTCCCCACCTTACAGATATTATTAATGATTCCTTTAGTGCAGGAAAATTCCCAACAGAACTAAAGTATTCAACAGTAACACCACTTTAAAAAAGGATGACAAATATAACATAAAGAACTACAGACCTGTGTCTCTACTACCTGGCTTTACAAAAATAATTGAAAGAGTAATGTATGAAAGGCTCACTGATTTTCGCTCTAGAAACAAAATACTAAGCAATTCACAACATGGGTTTAGGAGAAATAGGTCCACAGAAACTTCCATTTACAATTTTCTGAACACTGTTCTCAATGCAGTGGATAAGGGTGAAATAAACAGTGGGTTATTCTTAGACCTGCCCAAGGCATTTGATTTTATTATACATGACATTTTACTAATAAAATTGTACAGATATGGTATTCGTGGTGAAGCATATGACTGGTTTAAATCATATCTCTGCAGCAGGTACCAGAGAGTAAAAGTATGTCATGATCGTAAAGAATATTTTTCAGAAATGAGAAAGTTGACCACGGAGTACTACAAGGCTCAGTCTTAGGACCCTTACTATTTCTTATATACATAAATGATTTACCAAATCATTTATTAACAGACGATGAGGTATTGCTTGCAGACGATACTAATATTTTTATAAAAGGGCAGGATGAAGTTGACCAACAACAGAAAATTACTGCAACAACAAAAGAAGTTGAAAAGTGGTTCCAAGATAATTGCTTGATTATAAATCATGAAAAGACAGTATGGATTAGTTTCACTCATATAATGAACAAAAATAACAGTAATAATTTGGTGAAGATAGGAGATGCCTGCATAAAACAAATACATGACACAAAATGTTTAGGAATATGGTTGAATGAACATTTAAAGTGGGATAAACATGATGAATTACTGAATAAGAAGTTAAGCAAATGTTGTTATATTTTTAGAATGCTTAAAGAATGCTGCTCTTTGAAAACAATGTTGTATGCCTACTATTCATATATGCAAAGCTTATTAAGATATGGTATAATTTTTTTTGGGAAATTCAACACATGCAAAACAGGCATTCATATTTCAAAAGAGAGCTATAAGAATCATGAAAGGTATGAAATGTAGAGAATCCTGCAGGGATATTTTTAAAGAACTAAAAATATTGACTCTACCATGTATATACTTATTTGAGTGTATCTGCTTCCTGAAATCACATCAGGAATATGCAGCGCCAAATAACGAAATACATAAACACGAAACAAGGAATAGGAACAATTTCCATATCGAGTGGCACAAGAAAGCTCTATACCAAAATAGTGTACTCTACCAGCCTAAAATTCTGTACAACTCTCTTCCTGAAAATATAAAACAAATATCAAATTTACGGAATTTTAAATATAAGCTTAATTTTTTTTTTATTAGTCAATAGCTTCTATAGTGTCAATGAATATATGAACCATCTAGAAACGGAC
>JARYHS010008074.1:182100874-182140737 GCA_031002005.1 Vandiemenella viatica
TCCGCCAGTGGAGTGTTCGACAGAATGAAAGAGAGTCGGACTAGGTTGGCATGGCCAAATGTAGGGGTTGGAGAAAAGGTAAGGCCTTTAGAGAGTACGGAGAGTTGGGGTTCAGATAGTGATGAAGAGGACAGGTTCACGACTGACAGTTTAGGTTTGGAAGCAGGGCTGGAGAGCAGAGAGCGAGGTGTGGGTTTCAAAAGAGGAGGTATGTTGAGCAGTTGGGCAATGGAAAGTTTTGAGGATATCAGGGGAGGCTGTAGTTTTGACTGATGGATGATGGCTGTCAGCCACTTCAGTAATGTGAACAATTTGTGCAGATGGTTCTGGACATGCCTACTACTGGAATTCACTGACTGCTGTAGAATCTGATTTATAAGTGGGATTACTTGCGGGAATGAGAGCAGGAGTATTTTGTGAAGGGATATTAGGTTTCTGGAGTGTTGGTTAGCAAGATTGGTGTACTGTTGCAGGACAAGGTGGGTGAGGGCCAAAGACTGTTTCTAGCGGAAAGCATGTAGGCCTGGGTGAATTTGCGGGGGACACCCAAATACTGGCAATTTGATGGTGATACCATTTGGAGGAATGTTGAAGAAGACATTATTTTAAGAAAAGGATATGAGACTGTGGTTTAGCTAATTCGAAGGCATGGTATCTGCAGGAGGACAAGTATATATCAACAGGCGCTCTATAAGGGAATGTTGGTGGAATCATTTTGAAAGGGGAAAAAGGGAGGGAGGAGTTGAAAAGTGTTAAGATCGACTCGTGTCACTGACAATAGGTTAGAAAATCATGCCTATGAAGTAAAGCTGTCATTGGATGGAATGATAATTATCAATAAAAAATGTTTAGATGATTGCAAATAGGGTGCTTGGCCGATAGTGCGATATAAAATGTGCACCAACGGAGGTGAGAGCGGTAAACGGATGGGGCGGTGAGGAATAGGTGTTAAAAAAAGTTATTAGCCCCCAAGTATAGGACGGTAAAAATTTTAATTTACTTATAGGAAAATATCATAAACGCTAGTAGTTGTGTGTGAAAAACAAGTGAAACAGGTGCATAGAAATATGGATTAAAATGAACTAGTAGCGTTCAGGTCGTGGGAAACAAGTCACTGAAATGGGAAGCATGAGCCACTAAAATGAAATGGGGGATAGATAGGATGCTAAAAAAAGAATTTGGATATGGGAATAGATTATAAACAACAGTAGTTATGTGTTAAAACATGGGAGACAAGTCGAGAAGGTAGGTTTCAGAGTGATAGGACCACACATTCCTAATGTGAATGACGACGATGGGTAATCAAACTGATGTTTATCTGCGTAGATTTTTTTTTTTCATTTTTATTATTTTTTTCGATTTTATTCTGTTTACTTTTACTTTCTCAAATTTATGTTTTGAACATTTTAATGTACTATTCTGCACTTTTTGCAATATTTTGCATTGCTCATGTATTAAATCCAATTCACTGTCCCCCTCTCCCTGTTCTCTGTTTGAATTTACCCCCACCATGTTCCTGACTAGTGGTCATTCTGTGAGACCGTCTCCCACACCACCTTCCCTCCAGTGTTCTCCTGTTGACAAAGGTCCTGGTCCCGAAATAATGCATTGTTTTTGCTGTTCTTGTCATTTTTTGTGTGTTCACCCCACGAAACCATCATCTAAGGTCAGTGGTGGTTCATTTCATATATTTATTTAGGGAAGGCTAGCGAAAATAAATTAGCCACTACAAAGGATTGTCACTATAAACACACGAACACCTTTTTGGTTAATATGCATGACATTTCCAGAGATTTCATTTTCCTGCAATTATCTATTTTTTCCCTCCCCTATCATTTCCTACCCCTTCCACTGCCCCTTGCTCATTTCTGGCTTCAGTTGTTTAATTTAATTGCAATGGAGCACTTGCTGCAGTGGCAATTTCCCTACATACCTGTTTTCCCCTTTCCTTTTCTCACCTACTTTTCCCCCTACTAGTTTCAATTTTAAGTTATTTTGCATTTTTGATAAATTATTCATTATTTCTCTTGGTAATTTGTTCCAATGCCTAACTCCCTTACCTACAAAACAAAATCTTCCCACACCCTTATGTCTAAAATTGAGACCAGGTCGTGGTCACAATCATCTTTTCCTATCATGTACCTCTCCTAATTCTTCCACCAATATCTTTCCACACATCATCACCAACATATGGCTTTTATACTACCATGACTTTCTTCACTCCCCTCGTGTCTTGCCATGAATCCCATTCCCATTCCTTTATCGTATCTCATACTGATTGTGTTCTATGGTAATTTCCAGAGACAAATCTAGCAGCCCTTTTTTACAGCACCTCCAACTTCCGTATTTGATACCCAAATTTGGGTCCCATACTACACTACCATATTCAAACAATGGTCTGACCAATGTTTTGTAAACCAATTCCCTTACTTCTCTGGAACATCCCCTCATCACACAAGTGAATGATTTTGAAACCTTTTCCTACTACCTGATCAATGTGTCCTACCTAGTTGAGTTTATCAAATGTTATGCCAAGACTATTTACATTTCAAATCTTCAACTAGCAATTCTTTCCCCACCTTATAACTATAATCAGCCTTAGATAAGTTCATAAACTTGACAAATTTTTAAGTCAGAATGCCAAAGAATACCTTATTGAGACCAGTCTTGTTCATCGTTTTGATGAATGAATGTGTAGGTTGCTTACAGTTAAGAGCATATCGTCTATGGTTATAGAGTTCTGAATAGCATATAAAGTGGCCTAGGTCAACGTGGAATGAATATTAATATTAATATTGTTAATTATTTGGTACATATATAGAAAAATAAAGGTTTTGTATGATTATTATTTGGAGTGGGAATTTCTTGTTGAAGACAGGAAATGTAAATATCTTGGCATGTCATGTAACAATAAACTAAGTTAGATGCAACAAATTGAGGAAGTGGCAGGGATAGGTTTCGAAATCCTCTGTTTACTGGATTAAGTGATGTGGTAGGAAAGGAAGTGAGAGACCTGGGACACAAAACCTATGTCAGGCTTGAGTTTGATGGCTTAGTATGGGTGTCGAAAACAGAAATCAGAGGGACTATAGCAGTGGGCAACTAGATTTGTTTATGAAAACTGTTAATGTGACTGTAGGATGGATTAGTTTGTAATGTGTCCAAATCCGAGAAACAATTGTTTTAAAATCTGGTTTGCACAGAAATAACTGGCATTAAAAGAGTAAAAACAAATCGCATTTGTAAAAACTTAATATAGGATTATTTAAAGGTGTCCCAACATCATTATACAGATCATTAAATAAAATTACAATTTTTTAAATTTTTTTCTAGTTATTTTTTACTTGAGGGGAAATGTGAAATTATGTTATCACTAAGAATTTTTAATACTGTTTGCTGTATCTTTAGTGGAATTTTTTTAGTCAGGATATTAAAATGTAAACTTAGACCAAAGTGCAATATTTGAAGAAGTTTTTAAGGATTCATTAAATGGTTTCATAATGTTGGGGCATCAAACAAGAATTTTTTAAAACAAATGCTTTTCTTTTTGTTTGTTAGAGATGTTAAGTTACTTTTAGTGAATAAGTTTTTTATTTTTATTTTAATATGTGTATACTTTCCAAAACCTGTTAATTTAGTTCAACTAACTTTCTGATTCAGCTGCTCCTGCTCAGAGGTCACGCCGGCAAAAAGTTGATCGAAATGGGCGATTGGCGGCATTTGAAAAATTGAAACAATTAAAAGGAAGCAAAAACAAGTACGAAGTCACAGAATTTGAGAATGTTTATGAGGAAGTCAATGAAAAGGAATATTCTAAAAGGGTCTTAGAACGCCAGGTGGATGACTGGATTGTTGACGATGGTAAAAAAAAATCAATGGGTATTTTGGTGTTGGGTTAGTGTATAGAAAAGTGTTTGTTATTACTTATTGAAATCAAACAAAAGGTTGTAGATAGCAAATTGAGATAAAAACTATGTCGGAGGAAGAAGCAACCACTTACTACAGTCAGTGGCTGTAGTCAGGTAAATAAGTACAAACACACATTAAACACTAGATTTTTTGGGTGTAAACTCTTTACCAGCAGAAGAATACAACATGCATTGTGAGAGTACACATCATTGTGGTTGCCTTGCAGTCCTAACATGTGCATATCTTCAGTTGATGAGGGGTATGCACCAAAAATTTAATTTTTTGTTTACATTATAACTTATTCGTGTGTTGATGTGTCATGCTATAAACTGTGATAAGGAGTAGTTTTTTCCTGTCTCCTAATTTTCATTTTTATCTATGTATGTTGGGAAATACTTATTGTGAATTGTTTCATTGTAGATGATGGCTAACATGAGTAATTGTTTTACAGATGGCAGTGGCTATGTCGAAGATGGACGTGAAATATTTGATGATGATCTTGATGATGAAGCAATTACTTCAGCATCAAAAAGCAAAGAGAGTGGGCGGCGGGGAAAAAAATCGACCAGTATTGATAAAGGCATTGAGAAAAAACATATACCTTCTAGTAGTATACGTAATATGTTAATGAATATGCCGCCGCGGAAAAGAAAACGTGAAGGAGTTGTGAAACTTGAAGAAGACGATGTTCTTGGAGATATTATGCAGGAACTGCATGGTAACAGTAATAGTAAAAGGCAGGCTGTTGAGACTGAACTATCACCACAGTAAGTTAAAACTTTTATTGGGTATTATCTTAAAGAGTAAATATGTGGAAATTTTTAGTATTTATGGGGAGGGAAGTCATCAAATACCAAAGAATGGATGGAGAACATAAAAGACAAATTACCAAAGATAAAACTATTTCATTTTGGTAATTGTATTGATCAGTACATCATTTAAATAATAGTTCAACTGTTTGGCCAATGGAAAATTACTTGGATTAGATGAGATGGATCATTGAGATGGTGAACCAATGATTTTTAAGTTCAGGAGGAAATTTTGTGTGGAACCAATGCCATAGAAATGTGAGATGATTGTACGCCGTAAGATAATGTTGTTGCAAATGAATTGATAGTTATTTTTGATAGCCCTTTTTGTGATTTATCTTGGAATAATTTGGGACCATTAGGGAGGTAGGATTTCTTGCGTCTGGTTGATAAGTAGTTGTTTATTAGTTTCTAAATAGTTTTGGCTTTGTAATAATAGCAGATGGAATATGGTTGCTTATGGAATATTTGATGGAGTGTGGTGGAAACAGTTTGATGATGTGCTACATTCTGACCACAGATTTGAGAACAGTAAAGTATTTCAGCATGCTATAGTTTAATTTGATATTGTTCTACAATACTGATAACTTGAAATCTTGTTGTTTATACTTTTATTACACTTAATTTAAAGTGCTAGAGTGATTCATTGAGCTTATGTAATACCAAAATTCAGGAGGCACCGTGGTTTGCTATCATTTATACAGGCAAATACTATCATGATGTATTTCTTCCATTTGAATTTATGAACAGAGCAATTTAACAAGCATAAAATTTTCAATATAATACTTACCTGAGTAGACACCTGTTAATTGATACGTTGATGAATGACCATTATATTCAGGAGTAAAACATTTTGATTGCCTGTTTTATTTACTGTTTTACATTAATGGTTTGTTATTTTTAATATTGTGAGTGTCGGATACTGCTTTGGACTGTTTTAATAAGCACAAAGCATTAATTAATCTACAATTGTTGCTTTCTAATAAATGGAGAAAGAATGGATTTGATATGTTCCTTCGCATTTTAGGAAAATACAGTAAATCAAAACATGAAATACCAACTGTAAAATCAAATTTGTGAACTACAAATTATGTGACAGCCATTATGTTACCCGATTAATGTAACTGTAACTGGATCAATTGATCATAGTTCAACCACGATCAATTGACCCGGCCGCATGTCCGAGAGATTATCAAGCATTCACTGGGAAAACCTATGATTACCATGTTACTGTAGTTTGAAATACTTTATTTTTAGTGTAGGGGCACTAATTTGAGATGGAGTAACGAATGGATAATTACTTCTAAACCTAATTATTACAATAATGATATTAAATACATAGATAATAACCATCACTATGCCATGCGAGATTTTGATAGTTCTTTCTTTTCTTCTTTCTTTGAAATTGACCTCATTGAGTTCATGATTCTAATAGCAAGGATGGTTACCAGGATGATGTTGATTGAGTGGCATTGGAACTTGAAATATTTTTGTCTTAATAATGTTCCCAACACTACATTCACTTATTAACTCTTCAGAATTGTAGGTGATACCAATCAAAATATATTATGAAAATAAAAAAGTGCATCCAAGAATAAGAGAGAAACTTGCGAAGCACACACTGAGAGCATGGATATTTTATGTTTTCATGAGTCACATAACAATCTCCATAATTTTTGCGTCCTTGAAGATTATAGGTGGTGTGAAATGATTATTGAAATTGTTCTTGTATTTTAAAACTATTTGTGCTGTCACAATGTTCCCTGTTTTTCACAAATATTGCTCTGTGTGCACGCAATTGAATCCATTTTTAGCTCGCTGATTGTTGAATTACCTTTAGTTCTTGCATGTAATATGTTGGAGAGTAACTTGTACTATGTCTGTTATTTAACTTGGAAAATACTTGTTTACATAAGTAAAGCTTCTTGAGGACTGGTTACTTGCAACCAAGTACTCCAAGAAATGATCCTATCAGTGGGGGACAAGATTTTACTCATGCTTATTATCTGGTAATATTAGTGATTTGTGGTACTTATGTGTGTTGCCTTTACTCCATCTTTCCCCTTTTAACCATTGTGGGAAACCTGATTGGCTTCCTTCCTTCCTTCCTTCAGCATAAACTCTCTCCTACTTACTACCTATGGATTGTGCATCTCCATTAATGTATCAAACCATGTAACTTACATTGCTCCACCAGCAGTCTGATGTCCTAAAAAGGTTACAGTGATGATACTAGGGAAAAGGAAATGGATTTTAGGCAATATAAATAACAAAGCAAAGGGAAAATGACTCATCACTATGGTTCGGATCTTTATGACCAAAAAAATAGAGAAATATGCAGGCAAATATGACCTTAAAAATGGGTAAATATGACCTAAAAATGACAAAATATGATCAAACATTAAACTTACTACGCATCAAAACATGCTCAATTATACATAATTTATTTTATCTAGTAGTATAGCTTTCATGTAGACAGCATAATTTGTTTCCATGCGCTCGCTGCACCAGTGGGAAATTAAATTTTAAATCGTTTTATTGAAGTCACTTTAATTTCAGATAATTTACACAATAGAAATTTTTCATCTGTACTAAAATACTTATCTCTAAATTACCTTGCATAACTTCGCACTTTCAGAAAATTTTATTTTCGGCATGGTGGTAGGTTTACCCACTGATCCACTACAGATTGAACGATGACTGAGGATATTTCACTGAGATATTAACTGATGCATAATATTACGTTTAGAGAGTGACAATAAGGTATATATTTAATTCTTGACTAGTGAATTATGACTACAGTGAAAATTAGTTTTTTTTTTCCACCTGCAGAAGCACAGGTCTGTGAATAATTATCTTAATTTCTTCTCAATCTATATCTAGTGAATTGCCAGTACTATTAAAAAACTACCAGATTTTTCCTCAAAATATGTCAATATGACCATAAATATTATCGAAATATGACCAAAAACTAGAAAAATTGTCTGAATATGCATTTATAAGCTATATAAAATACATTTAAATACAATCAGAAACGTTGAATCAGTTTAATTCAGCATTTCAGGTCAAAACGGCAGGCAGGAAAAAATAAGACTTGTCCTAAAAATGTGTACAATATTTTGGTTGTACACCTTAATCGTGTTTTAGGTTCAGGAGTTGTGGACACGTCGATGTTTACCTGAATGAGGACTCACCCAAACCGGGGTGGGTGAGCTTAAATAGATAGGATAGCTCCCATACTGGAGTGGAACCTCACAGATAGGAAGTACAACTCTTAGCATGGTCTAAGCTTTTGCATATGAGTCTCCTGGAGACACATTTTAGGCCCAACCACCAAATATTGCTGACCTGTATTGTCATAAACACCATCCAATATGAATCTGTTTTTCTCACCGCCTCATGCCAAGCAGTGTTGGTGAAAATACACGTTTTCGTCAATCTGACTGTGTGCTATATATATTTCTGCTGCCCAGTGCAACTGACAATCATGATAACATGGCTGGCAACTAAAAACAGGTTAGTCTGCTTTTTCTCCATCTAAGAGATTTTAATGCCCATAGTCCGTTGTGGAATTTGCACACTGAGTGCTGCAGGGTCCGAGTAGTTGGTAGTTTGAAAGAGCAAAATTAAATATGTAACCTAAACACAGGACAAATGACACATTTCACTATTGCTTCCAGTTTGTCCTCTTCCATCGACCTTTTGCTCTGCTCTCCTTTCAATTGTGGATTCCTTGCATTAGGAGGTGGATGGTTACCTCCAGGGAAGCAACCACTTCCTAATATGGATTCATGTAGAATTTAGACATAGAGGAAGAAATAACTGACCCAAATAAAATGTCAGCAAATCCAATTGGCAACTCTACTGCTGCTCAGTCACTCTCCATCGTATAGGTGAAATACTTCCTCAGATGGCTGTTTCCACTCCAGAAAGCTCAGGAACCCCCAGTGCAATGACAAATGTTGACTGCTGTTTAGGGTTGCAGAAGGGCGTTACGATAATTTAGGTTGCACCAAACATCCGACAACCTAGCCGCAATTGTAATTGCAAGAGCTAAGGTGTGTCGTGTAGTTAAGGATATCAAGAGAATGTCATGGCAGAACTTTGTGAGCACGATCAACCATCCCACATCGTTTTCCAAAGTATGGGAGGTTCTCTCGATCACCAGTATCTGGATTGGAGGAGTGTAGTCACTAACAAACAAAGCATTGTGCAGTTGATGGCCGAGTCATTTACTGCCATCGCTTCATCTGCCAGATTGGATCTTCAGTTTCCTCCATGCACGAATTCGGCTCGCCACTGGTGCATATTGCACCAGCACCATTCCCAGCATTTGTGCTGATGCTGGTGAGCTGCCACTTGTTATCTGACAGCATCTCCTCATGGTGCGATACTTCACACACACACATACAGCTTCAACACCTGGCAGTCTTGTTTACGATGCATCCATCATTTGGACACCTCTACAGTAATTCTAGAAGAGCTACAAGACACTTCAGGTACCATACAAGGGTAATTTGAGAATAATATGGTTATGAGTTGCCCCATTTTTATCACCAGAGTTGGAGTAAATCTCCTCCCTGGCTAGAAAGAGGCCCATAACAATTTTAGAACTCTAAATAAAGGAAGCCATTTACTACTGACAGTGTCTTTGTAGAAGGTTTTGACAATATTTTAAACCAGTTTAGCCGAGTATTTACAGATGGGTCTAAGCAAGGTAACGGTGTTGGTTGTTCCATAGTATTCCTTTGAGTGACTTATAATTACAAGCTAGATAACAGGTGCAGTATATACATTGTGGGATGTTATGCATTATTAAAGTTGCTCCAGGGTATGAAAATAAGGCATGACATGAGGTACGTCATATGCTGCGATTCCCTCTGTTGCATTCAGGCACTAGGGGTCATGCACACAGCAAACCATTTGGTCCAGGACATACAGGATGCGCTTCAATCCCTCTAATCCTGTAGAAAGGATTTTATTCTGCTGGGTACTAGGCCATGTGGGTATCAAGAAAAGAGGTAGCTGATGAAGCCACCAAGTTATCCTGTGACAAGGTCAGAATCGACTTTAGTCCAGTTCCAAAATCACACCTTGCCTCGACAGCAAAAAGAATTGTCTTTGATGTATGGCAAAGGCAGTGACTGAAAGTGGAGCATAATAAGCTCCAGCTGGTCAAATCGACTATTCAGCCATGGAGCAGTTCCTTTCAGCGGGTGAGAAGGGATAAGGTTCTCCTTACCTCTGCATAGGGCACTGTCTTTTAACACAGTTTTCTTTTCCACCAGAAGGACCCACCGGAATGTAATGCTTGTGGCATACCTTTGATAGTGCACCACATTTTAACTGATTGTGTACTGCTTTTAAATTTAAGGTGGAGACATTATCTTAGCCAATGATCTGTCCCTTATTTTATATGACGATAGTAGCAATGTGGCTTAAGTTTTAAATTTTTGTATATTGTCTGGTCTTATTAAAGGTTTTGGGCACATCAGCTTAGTTTTGAGATGGATGGGTGGCTTTTTCACAGCCATCTAACCAAGTACATTGTTATTCGGTGTTTCATTTTTTAATGTGTCATAATTCTTGTATGGCTGGCCATTATACGACTTAATTTCTTTAAAACATGTTTGGTACCTTTACAGCCAACTAGATATTGTACAAGAGCAATTCCAAAAGCAAGGTCCCCAAAGGATTTAGAAACACAAAATCTTCATCATATTTTGTGTGTATAAAATATAAATCATTTCAAAAGTTGAACAATTAGCTATTGTTCTCCACAATCACCATTTCAGTCAATGTATTTTTGTAGGCACGGTGGCAGTTTTTGTGCACCCATATGTACCAGCTTGCCGCCAGATCTTTGAGGAAGTATTGAACTTCATCATTCACCTGTTTGTCAGTGCTGAATCGCCTAAAGGCCAAGTGTTTGCTTGTTCACATTTCCACAAACTATGAAACTGAAAAAACTCAAGAATGGCATTTCAGAATTGAGCAAGAGTGTAACCATTCTTCATGATAACGGTCGCCCACATCTTGCTCATCAAACTGTTGCTCTTTGACAGAACTTTAGTTGGAAGAACATTGGACACCAACCCTATAGTCGGTACCCAGTAACTACCACATTTTCCCTAGGCTGATAGTCTGAGGGTGCGATGATTTTCCAAAGTTTTACAAAAGAGTGATGGTTTGATGGGCTACATATGGGAAATTGTTATTGTGAATAAACGTATGCTGCTTCCATCTCTGTTATTTTGTTTATTTGTGTTTACCAAGATCTTCCAGAATTTCTTAATTTCTTGTATGATGTTGTTTAGTACTGCAGACAATCTTCCTAAAAAAATCTCATTTCTGCAGACTAAATTTTGCTCTTTATCTCTTGTTTCAGCTATTCAAAATTCAATTCCAGACAGCAGAGTTGTGGCAGCCATCATCCTATAAAATTTCATATTTGTAGTCTTTATCTTGCTTAGTTCTGAAGTACTCTATTTATTGCCCGACATACTGATTGGATTTTGTTGATCTTTTCCCCTATACTTATCTATGTCATCACTGATTTCATAGTGTATGGAGAAAACTTGTCTTCGGGGTTAGCCAAGTTGTTTCTTAACTGTAACTGAGAATGTATTACTTCCTGATACCTATCCAAAGTTTGTCTTTGCAAAGCTGTTTTTGAACCAGTCACCAATCTCATTTTACACTGCCAGAGATCCCAAGGGTAAGGTTTTAATCATGAATGAAAATTCACAGTTAAATGTCGTGCAAAATATCCTCACAAAATAGTTGAAGTTATTTGCTGGTATCAGACAACAATGCTTTCGAAATTGAATGTCAAATCGAACTCTTCTCCTATGTGAAGTTGTAGGTAGCCACAACTAGTTCCACATTCACACGCTTTCGTTCAATTAAAATTTACAAGGTTCCTGAAGTTCGTAACTTTAGATAAAATTTTAAATGAACTGAAAAATAATGAAGTATGCTTCCTTAAAGAAATTCAAAGTTTCATTACTTAAGTTCACAATAACTATCACTGTGTCACCACTGTATGTTTTCTTAATCAGAATTCTGCAGAATATTTTCAATCACTGAAGTTACAAGTTGGTAAAATTTTCTCTAAGTGTTGGAGCTACTAAATCACGGAGACGACTGGTGCATACCTGCTCTTTCAAATAACTGGTGGTACGAGAAAAAAATGGCAGGGTTTATGTACTTTCATTGTGGGAACACACACAATTCTCAGAATCCCCAACCATCATTTCATTCCACTCTTCCTGAAACACGGTCATCTCATTAAATAAATTATTCAACATACTTGTCTCTGAGATGTTTTGTTGTATTTCTGTTTTTTGGGTGTACTTAAACTTCAAAACTAGAAGGTAGATTTCCTATAACAAATGGTTTGATTTCCTTTCCTCTTTAATTTGTTGTATGAATTTGCTCTATGGCTAATTTTATTTGGCTGTCATTATTAATTATCATTATGGAGTCTTTCACCTATCTTACTTTCAAGGAAATAAATTCTTTCGATTAGTCATTACTCTCCTATTTAATTTTGGTTTTACTTGGGATTTTCACTAGTCTTCTTAGGATTTTCCACTCTTTTTTTTATTGATCTTTATTTCATTTTTAACAAATTCCTATTTCTTAATTACTTTATGGCATGCGTATGATGTAACTTAGATTCTTTTTTGTCATCCTTTAAACATAATTTTGGTTTTCAACTGTTGTTATATTACTTTTTCTTTTAAATTTAGCTTTCATTTGATCATATTTTTAACTTTGTCTCCATCTCCAATTAAAAGTTGAATTTATTTACTCTTTTAAAAAACATACTTAGGGTTTTTATCCCAAATTTTTGTTATGAAATCTGGCTCAGTGCTGACAAAGTTAAATTTTGTTTATCTATTTAAATATAGGTTTTTCTTTGATTCTACCCGAAATTCTATTGTTCTTGCGTGTATGACCTTGCAGCTGATAACGTCACCAAGCCTTCCCAGTTAGTATCAAATTCCAAACCTTAATTATAGTCCTAATTCTGTTTTTTAAAATCTTAGTACCTTTGAGAATGGTAACGAAGCTTTTCATTTAACTTTCGCGATTTTCCTTTCACCTTTGCATACTTACACAATTCCAGACCTGTCTTTACTTGAAAATTGTTTTATAATAAGTCTGTGGTTATGTTATTTATTTGCATTAGTAAATGTTTTATGGATATCCTCCTTTGGGTTCTGGGAAGCTATTGCTTCATGAAAATAGCTTAGATCAGTATTTTTCAACCTGTGGGTCGCAACCCGCATGGAGGTCACCAAATCTTGCTCAGGGTGTCATGGTCGCAAGTCAGATAAATGTAAAACAGAAGGTCTTACAATACAATACAAATTTTCAATGAGAAGTTGATGCCTGTTTATTTTTTAATAATTTATTCAATCATGATTTTACGTTTGAGGTGCAAATAATCAAATCATTTCTTTTCTTTCTACCATATTTCAGGTAATTGTTGTCCATAAAAATACAAATTTTTCAGTGAGATGGCTGAACCTGTTTATTTTTTAGTAAATTGTCGAATTATGGTTGTATTTTTGAGAAGCAAATAACCAAATCATTTTCTAATTGGACACTGTTTCTTTTCTTTCTACCATATTTCGGGTATTTTTGTTTTGTTTTGATTTGCTTCTGCCACAACCATGTGTAGCAGCCATGGAGAGCTGTGAGAAATCTATTTTATCCTCGCTTGCAGCAAAGCTAGTCTATACTTGCTGGCGTACAGCTGATTACACTGAATAAAAACAAACTGTTCCTATGTGACCACAGACCCCCTCCTTCTTGCCTCCTGCCCACATAGTGCCCATGACTACCTTGCACTGCATTTGATTTTTTGATCAGTTTTTATAGTCTCAACAGAAAGAAAATTAGATATGTCATTTTTGAGATCGCTGACAGTTTTATTATGGACCTTGGGGTTGCCAAAGTTTTTTTTATTGAAATGGGGATCGCCAAAATTTTTTATTTGTAAGGGGGTCATGTATCCACATAGGTTGAAAAACACTGGCCTAGTTGGTTAAAATTCATTACCTGTTCTATCACTGTGTCATCAGTTACTATTTTGGAGTGAATGGAGTCCTTTTTGGATATTTGTAGGTTATATTCTTTTCATGCTAATTGTTGTAATACTACAAGAAAGTGATATGGGACTACAAAGAGCATTATCTAAACTACATCATCAGCATAAGGAACATCATTTAGCTATTTATTCTACAACTGTATTTCCGGATGGGCAATGTGTTTCTAGTATCTAACAAGTTCATCAATAGATATGTTTATTAGAGTTGGAGATACACTGCAGCCTTATTTAACACATTTGTTAATAAATATTTCTTCAGTTTTCTTTGTGCCAGTATTGATTATTGTTATTGTATCTTGATATAAACTTTTGATTTCATGCACAGGGTATCCATTTTTGATCATTATGTCCCTTATTTTACACTTGCGCACACTGTGTGAAGCTTTTCTGAAATCGAACACCATGAGTTTCTGCATTGAATTCAAGCTTATTTTTATCTGACTTTAAAAAAAGGAGGAGGTTCTCAATTCGATTGATTTAAAAAAAAAAAGTATGTTCAGTGATTTCTTTGCCAATTGTGAGGCGATTTTAATTATTTTTATTGGGGGGGGGGGGGAGGGGTATACTCTCAGAGTGACTCCATATAAAATCATTGAGATGCTATATATTTAAAATAATATATTTTGAGGCCACTCAATTCTAAATTTTTGTGTATCCCTTTAATATTGTCTGGCGGAGCTTTCTTGCAGTCGAAATGCATACTATGTGCTACATATGCAGTGATGTATTAAACTTTGCTATTTTATTAGTGAGTTTATATGCATAAAAATGAAGCAATCCGATTGAGATCCTATGAGCCTTTTTTTTTTTTTTTTTTTTTTTGAGGCCACTCAGTTCCGGAGTTGAAATATTGGAAAAACCAGTCCTAGATCCGGAATTCCACTATGCATGTCCTAGTGATTTCGTCCTAATATTTAGCCAACTTGAAATTAGATGTCAATTTGACCTTTTTGTTAATACCAGATCAAGCTATTCCTTCACTCCTTTGCCACTGTCGTCTTCAGTCGGTTGTGGAAGGTCAATGTTTTACTTATCTTAGAATGAGATGTGAAGTATTTCTGTGTTACAGGAATAAAATAAGTGTATTCCAGATAATCACTTCTAACTCAGAACATTAAATTTCACAATCTTTTACTTTGAAGTACACCTGAAATCAGTGACAGATCTACGAATTTTCCATATTCTGAGATTGCTGCCCCTTCAAACATGATCTATTCTCTGGGCTGTAGAGCTATATATCAAAAGTCACCACCTCATGAATTTGGCCACCCCTTCAAACGTGATTTTGCTGTCTGGGGCAACTGCTCCGGTTTGCCCCTGCCCTGCCTGAAGTTCAGAAATATTTCTCTCTTGTAACTGCAGGTTAAGACTGTGCTTTATCTGTGCTTTAAGTCCATTATTTGTCATCTACAATTAAATGTTGTCAACTGAACATGGAATTTTTTATTAGATGTAAAATATTTTCATAAAATTAATGCCAAAAATAACTAGGCTGTTTGGAGATGACTGCATATTCTGTTTTTTTTCAGGAGTTACTTGCGTTCACTAGCAGCTGCATTACCACGACATCAGAAATCTGAAAAGAAGATATTCCTGCAGTGAGTAGTAATTTAATACCTCTCTTACTCTAAAAATCATTACATACTTAATAATTTTTGAAGTGTTAAAATATTACAAACTTTTGCTTTAGATTAATTGGACTACAAATTAATATAATATGTGCAAAAAAAAAAAAAAAATATCCTCAGATACTACACACTGTTTACTGCTCTTACTCGGCAACAGTGCAGCAATTACTGTTCATACTGGTAGATGGTATTTTATGGAGATCAGTACAGAAGACTTTTTAATGACTGAATGAGAAATCATGGAAGAGATATTTTACACATTGGGACTTACTATGAAAATAATGTTGCAATAATTGAAAAACGATGTTGATAATGACTAGTTACATGTTGGAGGTGGTGTAGTGTAATTTTTTTCGTGTCCTCTTGCTTCATAATTGTCTGAATACCTTCTCTCCCCCCAGTTTACTAGATCTAAACTTATGAGATGAATCATTTAGAAGTGTATTCTCCAGAAATAGATCTTAAACTCCCCTCTTTAATGCTATTAATTCCTTTATTGTTTCTGATATTCCGTTCTTTCTTTCTGCTAACCTATTCAGTTGTTGTCTCTTCTTACCAACATCTTTAGCCTTCTCATGTTTCTAACGTAGTATATAGACTAACACTTTCCTTAATGTATTGTTTTTTTTTTTAACTATTTTTATTTCCTCTCCACTGTATTGATACCATTCTTTTGCATACTAAACATTACCCTTAAATATATCTTCAGTTCTGAAATATGTTCCTTTTTTTATAAATCTACCCATAACCTTGACTAATTCAAAACTACTTGTTACTCTTGCAATTCGAAGCCCATAAAGTTATAGGGATTTATTAGGAAGATAACCAACGTGTTAAGCTCTGCTCAACCATTTATATAAAGTCTCTTTCCCTTACTAAGGTGTTTGCAAATTTCTGTTCCCTTGTGTTACCAATCTTATTTCATTTCCAGTCAAAACCCGGTAAATGTAAATCCTCACCAGTACTAACATCCTATTGTCACCTCTGAATATAACTTTAATTTCTCCACAAGTATCTCATCATCATTCAGTAACCCTTTTTATACATATATTCCTCCAGAAATTTACCCCCTATAACTTACGAATAATATCTATGAACACCAAAAAACTACAGTAGTTCCTGCTAATCAGTATTAATACTCTTGCACCCATTTATTATTCCAGAACTTCTTTGGTACAGTCTATTATCCTCTGTGAAAGCTTCTTTACCTAAAAGTGTTGTGCCCAGCACATGTTCACATACCTCACTAAACTCTTACACCTATCACAAAAACAGAAACATATTAATCACATCTCTCTCCTGATCTCTGAAATGGCAACTATTGTATCATTTAATGTGGAAGGCGTGTTCTTAGAGATTTTTGTTAGTGGAAACATAAACCATCTTAAAACAACCTAAAAAATCCACATATATCACCAACAATTATCATAGAAATAATCGAATTACTGAAGTTAATCACCTCTCAACAATTTCAATTTTAAGAAATTGTACATTATACAGGAGTAAGGACAACCCAAAAGTTGTCCAATATCGGGAATAATTGATTATATCTATATTGACCACATAGAGTATATAATATTCCAAGATATTATCCCAAAAAATTGATAAGAGATAATATACTGTTATAAGTTCAGATGTATTAAAGATAGTAGGATACAATATTATATCCTACCTTGAGGTATTATTTAGATTGAGTATGAATTCTTGCTGTTTACCAGAGTAGTGGATAAAGGTTATAGTATCAGACACAGGAGTTAGAGTTGTGCAAAGGAGAGCACCTAGATTTGTTTCTGGAAATTACCGCAGGCCCCAGTCATTAGCTCAGCTGAAATGGGAGTTATTGAAAGACAGGAAAAGGGTGAAGAGTGTGCTGGAAGTGTATAAGGTGTATGTTGGTGATGAGGCTTGGAAAGATATTGGTTGAAGAATTAGGACTAATGCGTGAAAGGGGGAAGATGACCATCAGAACAATATTGATTTTGTGCATAAGCATGTGGGGAAAATTTTGTTTTGCTAATAAGGGTGTCGGGGGATTGGAATAAATTACCAAGGGAAGTGATTATTTTACAAAAAAATGTTGAAGGATTTCAAAATTGAAGTTTGTAAATGGTAAAAGTAGACAGGTGGGGGGAATTTACACTTGAAATATGTAAGATAATAGTAATAATAGAAAGGGGTAAATAGATGACTAAGAGAAATTGCCATTGGAGTATGTGCTCCCATCAGTTCAATGCAAGAGATGAGAGTGATATAATATGCCTACTGGATGAACCACAAATTACACAGTGGCATATAAAACATAAAAACATCAACTTCCCGATTGAGGAAAAATACAAAACTTTTTGGAAATAACAGTTAAAAAGCTAGATATTAAACATAGTTTCAGTAGTTACAGAAAACCAACCTCTACAGATATAATTATACATACTTCTTTCAACCACTTCTTCATTCGTGAAAAGGCTGCTGTTAGATATATGTTGCACTAAATGAATGATATACCCTTTTCCAAAGTAAATTACATGACAGAGTTCATTAATATTACGCTAATAGCATCCAAGAATGTTTATGCACTACCATAGTACAAAAGATTAATAACAAATTTGTCAACATGGTCAGCAAACCCCAAGACTCTGTCATTAAATCCCCGAACCACACTTATAAATGACACACAACAAGATAACTGGCAATGGTATACAATGACATATATGAACATACACACAGGATCAGTAGAATTTTCAGAAAGATGGGAATAAATATAGCTCTCAGAACTGATAACACGATTAAATTACGGCTCAACAGAAGTACAGCTGAAATTTAATACCAACAGTCAGGAATATGTGAACTGAGTTGCCAGCAGTGTATGGTATTCACATCGGTCAAACTGTAAGAACATTTTAAGTCTGATACAAAGTACATTTGAGTGTCTCTAAGGTGCTCTAGTCACCATACATTTGCTGAAAATTTACTAGAAAACAAACATGAACATACTGAAATAGGAAAAGATATGCCAATACTGACAATCAATAATAAATAATAATAAAAAAACATTCTGATAACACAGGAAAATATCCACATTTAAAAAGCAGTAAATGAAGGGGAAAATATAAATTCCAAAATCAAGCATGCCACCATAACATAGATAAAAATTAAACACATATAAACAAAACAAAAACAGGTTGATGATGCACTTTCGTAAGGTAGTAGTTATTTCTGAATAAATCAGCATAAACAACAACATATGTGTTTTTGGTTGTAACACAGCAGGTGGGGAATAATAATGTGCTTACAAAAAATGAAAACATTTTCTACAAAACATTACAGTGTGTGTTTGCAACACACAAAGTAACCAAATAAAAGACTTGGGTAGAATATTTTCTGACTGAAATGTAATAATAATTAAAAAAATATTATTATTACTATTTACAGAAACATACTATACCAAGATCAAAACAAGTACATAACTTGTTCTGTGATACCGATTACGATCTATAAATCGATACGTATATGCTAAAACGAAGTTTTCAATTTAGCTGCACTAGATGTATTAAAAAAAAATTAAAATAAAACTGCTAGAAATCCATTGTTAATAAAGCAGCTTAGTCATGAATATTAACTTTACTGTAATTAATGATTATTTACTTCCTCTCATCTGCTACTTAAATTTTTCCGTTGTAATAAATTGTTTCTCATCTTCTTTGACAACATTCAAATATTTCGTTGCTGTTCTTATTATTCCAACACATTCTGTGTAAACGTTTCACATTATATCACAGTTAGCTATCATTGTCTGTGCCTTTCTCACCCGAGGGCCCGCTCTAGGGGGGGGGGGCAAACCGGGCATTTGCCCGGGGCGCTAAAATTTAGGGGCGCCATTTCGGCTGTAAGTGTGAGAAAAATATTAATAATATTAATGGGTTAAATACCCAATTAATAAAAAAAATCCATATACCGATTTTTTCGTTCTTTAAAAACTTATAGTCCTTAGCTTTTTAGGTGCGCCCCTAGAGACTTCTTAGAGACGAGGCGCGGACCTCAAAGGGGCGCGCCGTTGCCTCGCCGCCTGTGTGTGAATTCCGCCATAGGAGCAACTTCAGCCGGCCTCGGTAGCGTAGGGGCTAGAGTGCTAGCTCCACGTGCCGAAGGTCGCCGGTTTGAATCCGGCCGCGGGCATGGATGTCAAGTGTTGTGTGTCTGTGTGTGTGTCCTGTCCGTCCTGTGGCGTCCGCACTTTGAAGACTATATAAACACTGGATTTAACTGATTCACTGGAAGCTTTAATATAACACATTGAGCTGGCTGTATGGCCTCAGCTGCCAAAAGCCAAAAAAAAAAAAAAAAAAAAAAAAAAAGGAGCAACTTCTATATACGCTGCGTCTGCGCCATGTCTCAGCCCGAAGTCCGCGCCACGTCTCTTCTGTGTGAATTGGGCCTTAGCGCGCGAGTAGAACGCGTTGTTGTCTCAATTTGCTTATTATTGCTAATTACAAAAGTGGTTTCATTACACAACAGCATTAGTCTTACTATTACGTTATTAGTAATAAGTGGAAGTTCATAAAATTTACTTCAGGATTTCATAATTTCTAAAGATAAGTACATCTATGATTAAACTGTTATTTAGTTGGATATACGACATAGGCGCACAACGACAAAAGCACACAACAGAAACCCAGTAGGTGGGGGCTGTTACACCTGCCCTCGGCTACCTGCACTGATTCCGACGTTATACTGCCCACAAGTTACTAGACATGGTGAAAAGGAGAGTTTTTCGCAATTGCAGCTAGGCTCTAATACATAGAATCGATAGTGCTTGGCGGGAGATGCTGAGTATTTATTTTATTGAATTGATGAACCAAATCAATATGTATCTTTGTTATTGGAAATCGAAGTGGAATAATTTGCGTAATAATTTCTTCTTGTAATCCGAGCCTCACAGATTTGGTGTACAGGCATTGTAAGTATTTTGGTTGGGTTAAATTACATACGCTAGCTTTGATCGCTTGTGAAAATACTGTAGTTTAGTGGGTATAGGACAGTAGTTTCAATCATTAATAAATAAATAAAATTACCAGCGGCTGATTACCGATTAGTTACTTCACATACCATTAGTATATTTAATTTCGAATGCTAACTGCTAAAATATAATAATCCATGATGTTTATTATCAGGCCCGCCGCTAGCTGTTTGAGCGCCCGCGTGCAATCCCGATTATGCCGCCCCCTGCCTAACTTGTAAGGAACCTAGGCCGACACCGGGGTTATGTATCGCCTATGTACCTTAACTTACTCTCTTGATCACACCTCCCAGTCCGATGAAAACTTGTTGAATACTTTAATTTAATTTGACCATGTTGCCAGGATACAACTAGAACGCTACAGGTCGCCACAATATTTGAAGACCCCAAATATTGAAAAGGTATGATAGTAGCTACAGAAATGAAACAGTTCACTTTCCAAAATTCTCAGAGTTTATTTAGAATGAAATTCAAAGTTCAAACAGCATTCTATATGCATTCTATATGCATTCTTAGGCAATCGAACAATCGTTCCAAAAATCACAGATTATGGAGAGAAGTAGAAACCGACCAAACGCCGATGAGAATTACCAGTTCATGTTAAATAAACAAATGCCACGCCCCCCGACAATGTTCCATCATGGCCGAACCCGGTAGTGCCAACCGAAGACCTGAGCTACCAACCTAAGTCGGAGTTGCCAACCTACCAGCGCACACGCTTAACATCTTATTAGCACGACTTCAAACCCGGAAAAGACCCCGTCACCACCGCGTCCTATGTTTTATACCTTCGCTGACGTCAGAGCCAAAATACAACTTTCTGCTAACACATAGACGATTTAGATCTGAAATATCTCAGTAACTAAACAGTTATCCAAAACTTTAGGTGTGACAGTGTTTCGACATATTTAATTGTGAAATAATGGATATTTAGTGAATAATTTTAAGCATCTGGTTTAAAAGATCTTAGCGCAGGAGTGAACTACTTTCCTACTCTGGGGAACTACTATTGTTCTGGAAATTTCTACATTTCGTCATTTTATTAACGCTACAATTTATGCAAATTATATTATTATCACCTTGTTATATAAAAATTCCTGAGTCTATCGGTGTAATTTTTATTAAGATTGGTGCAGGGAAAGTTTAACTACGACGTAACCAAAGTGCAATTTCAGTTTTAATTTTATAACTTTATTTCTGTTATTTTTATCGCAAATCTAAAATTACCACGAGATTCTCTAAATTAAATTACGTATTCTGAAAGTTATCTCATCTCTGTATCTACTTTAGATCGGTTGAAATTAATTTCGAAACTATGCACGTGCCTGCAATGAGAAATAAATTTTAAGATCTCTATAAGATCGGTTCTATTACTTGGAATGGCCTGAAATTATTATATGTGATATTAGATTTTTATTTCGAATGTTCTCTAGGATTTTGAGATAAAAAATTATTAAAAGTGCAGAGCATCTGACGAAGTATAAAAATTGATTTAAGTTATTTAAACGTTCAGAAACTACGAAATTTTAGTGAATTTATATTTTAATTGCATGATTACTACCCTACAATTACTTTATTTTGTTCGAAAGTGTGTGAAAACAGTGAAATGCCAAATATTAGAAATTGCTTGTGTACTAAACTGGATTATTTTGGATTATCATATTTAAGGTTAGTAAAAGGTGTTAATATCATTACAGAAAATTAGTATAGTTGGATTATTAAGTATTGAGTTACTTTCTTGCTCCTAAATTGGTTTAAAATGACAAAATGCTCCCCAGTTAGAAGCTCATAATTACAAAGTTGGATTACTGATGATTATTTAATTTTCAGTTGATTTAAAGTTTATTTATTATCATTCAAAGTTTATATTCGGCGTTTAGCAACTACTGAAAGTCTTTACTGCATTCAAATTGGTTTAGAAACTGTAAAGTTAACCTATATCAAAATCTATTATTTGAAACTGAACTTGGGGGATTTAATCTATTTCCTCCCAAACTGATGTTTTCTTTTTGTTATCAAAGGTTTATTTAGAGCATTTATTTAATTTTGAATACTTTTATTATCCCTAAAGGGTTTTATTTAGTGTGTTTGGTTACAGTATCTCTATGTTATACAAAGCTTTACTCCCATAACCTGTACATGAACTGAAAACTATCTTTTACTACAGAGTAAACTTTCCCTCTAATGCCTAAAGGTGAGAGGCTAGAATTTACTAAAATCCTAAGATGCTTACAAACTACAGCCAGTGGTGGATCTAGGAAATTTCCCAACAGGGTCAAAAAACCGTGAGATTGCCGCCCCCTGGAACATTATAACATTATTTGCCGCCCCCATTGTTGCCATCCCAAGTGTCGCCGACCGCCCGAAGCAGCAGTTGAGCTAAAAAAAAAGGTCGCCCGCTACATAATACGTTGCAAATTTCGTCGCGGCGACTGTCGTCTGTTGATCACTCGTTTTGCCGCCCCCCTTGATGGCTTATGGCGGGCCTGTTAATTATATATACGAATGCGGTTTACAGATACTCTAATTGCTGCATTTGTAAATCGTCTCAACAAAAAGAAATTCATTAACTATTTTAGTGAATGTGAATAACTTTGTCAGTTCATTTAATAAGTGCATTGCGCGACAATCTCTCCACAACATCATTTTTTTGTTTGTGAACTTGGAACCTATTCCATTTAAGCCTATAGAAATTGCCATTCTGTATACACGGTTTCTGTATTTGCAGCAAATTTACGGATAGTATCATCCGCGAATAAGCTTTGACTGTGTAGTAACACTAGACTTTCTTTATGTTCACAGGGTATGGAAAATATTTTGTGTTGTGCATAAATATTTATTTATATCGACTGAGAATAATTTATCTTAGTTATGGTTTTAGCTTATTTAGAGCAAGGATAAATATTTACTTTTTATATTATTTTATAGTGTACATTGTTTGAGTTACGTGCATGCCTCTTCCAAAATGCCTGACGGTCAAAGAAAACTATCTGGTTACCAGTACAAAAACGAAGGTTGGGAAAGGAAGCGTAAAGGCAAAATCAATCTGGCGCATTAAAAAAATATATACTGAATCCAATATCAGGTCAGGATACAAAAGAAGTATAGAATCGTCAGAGAATAATAGCGTACAAATGAACGAAGTTTGTAAACTGGAACTGACACCAACGTGAGACTCACAGAAGGCGTTCTAAAACTTTGTGGCCAAGAATTTTATGAGACGCCGTAAGAAGCTTTTTAGTAAGGCAAGGTCCACCTAAACTATTGCATAATTACAAATTTCCATCCAATGACACAGATCGACATTTAGCGCAAAATATTATGCCCGAATTTTCAGCAACGCAGAGCAAATATTGCGATATTAGCTACTGCGTTTACTGCTTCTGTTGCAAAATTTTCAGTTGTTTAGTTAGTTCTCTCTCAAAGGAGGGTTTTAAAAATTGGAAGCACCTCGACGAAACTTTAAAAGAGCATGAAATTTCTAAAAATCATATTCAGGCAAAAAAGATTGAATTGTTGTAAAACTGTAGATGCTGCCACTCAAAGAGTTATTAATGCCGAAATAAATCATTGGAATGAGGTGCTTCTAAGAATCGTTGCAATTACCAAAATGCTTGGTAAAAGTTGACTGGATTTTGAAGGTACAAGCGACAAGTTGTTTGAGCATAATACCGGTAATTTCTTAAAAATAGCTGAGTTACTGTCTGAATACGATCCCATTATGGAAGAGCACGTCCGTTGAGTGCTCTAAAAAGTAGAGACTAGAGCTCAATATCTTGGGAAAAATATACAAACCGGGATAGTAGATCTACTGCATCAAAGTGTAAAGTCTCATGTTATGAATGAAATAAAAAAATTCAAATATTTTTCCATAATTTTAAACTGTACTCCTGACTTTAGCAAGATACAGCAAATTACTCTTGTAATCAGATATGTTTCAACCAATAAATTTAATCCTGATGTTGAAATTAAAATTAATGAAAGCTTTTAAGGCTTCTTACCAGTCGAAAGATTCACAGGAAAACAAATTTCTAACATTATAGTTGGAGAACTTAATGACTTGTGTTTAAATTTGCAGGATATCAGAGGACAGGGACTGACAACGGGTCCAATATGAGGGGCAGTAAAGCAGGAGTGCAATTTAGAATTAAACAATATAATTCGCGAGCATTCAATGTTCCATGTAGTAGCCATTCTCTCAATCTTGTTATTAATGGCAAAAGCATCCTTGCAAGCCGCTAATTTCTTCAACATGGTCCAAAAAATATATTTATTCTTTTTGGCATCTACTTTTCGACTGTTTTAAAGCATGTTCAGGGTTCAACTTTGAAAACATGGAGTGACACTAGATGGGAGAGTAGGATAGAGAGGATAGAGGCATTAAAACCTATAAAATTTCATTTGGGAGATGTATACGACGCCTTGCTAAGCATTTACGAAAACCAAGAAATTTATAATTTAATGATTTAGCCATTTTGGCAATTGAGTAAGAAATTGCTGATGATGTAAATTTTAAGATGTAATAAAAAATTCGCAACCTGAAAGTAAGAAAAAAAAGTTTTTTTGTAATTTTAGCGTATTTGATGAAATCTCGTATTATTTTCAAAATAATGGCATTTGGATTGTTTGTGTGATAATATCCATCTGTAATAGCATTTAAAAATGTAAAAATATGGTTAATTTGTGGCTATGTACAAATATTTCATAATTAATTTCTCTATTTTGTGCCGCTAGATCAAATTCAATAAGTTTATTTATGAATATATGATTTTATTAAAATTTAAAATTAAATATTTTATTCGATTAAAAATTAATTATTTTTCAAAAAAATATATAATTCTACATAAACTTAAGGGGCGGCAATTTGTCTATTTGTCCGGGGCGGCAAAACCACTAGAGCGGGCCCTGCTCACCCATTTATCCTTCCATCATTTCTTTCCTCTTCTTCCGTATCATTAGATTAGTTGTTTTGTGCAGATAACCTTACATTATTAATACTAGTTTCTGATAGTTCTGCCGATGCTCCCATGGATAATACTTGCAATTCTTTACCAAAAATCTTGTTTCTTCATCTTTTTAATGTTTCTTTATTTTGTCTGTCTGCTGCTCCTCCATCTTCGTTGTTGCTGCTCAACACAGAACCTTTATATTCTTCTCTCAGTTTTTCTATCAATTTACATTTTGCTGTTTCTTCACTAATTTCTTCCAACAACATACCTTCCTCCATAGTTTCCTGAAACTACTCTCCATTATCTTCATTCTGTGCATTGATCTTAACCAATTCAGAAATTTCTCCTTGCCAGTTATGTTCACTATTTACTGGGATAGTCTTGCAATTTTTTCAACTCTAAAGATTCCTACCACTCGAGAGGTTCTTCTTGCTTGTTCATTCTATCGTCTGTTTCTCTAAAATTATTTGCTTTGTTACCTCAATCTATATCCACTGTGTTTCTTTCAAATTCTTCTCCTTCAGTAATTGTTCTCTCCATAGCAGCTGTCTTCAGTATTTATATTGTTTGGTCCTGTGCTCACAGTTTGATTAGACCACCCAAGTTGCCAAACAGTTCTCCAATTTTCTTTCTTCTCTATTTCGCCTTTTTCCTTGTTTTCTCAAAAATGGTTCATCATTATGTTGTGAACAACAATTCTTGCCTCTTCCTTTTTCATACCTTTGTCTCTCATTATTGAAACATTTCTTCAAATTGTTGTTTATATGGTCACTCTTGATTAAATAAGGGCACGTGTCTTCCGTCATTCACACAGTGGTATTCGATTGGTGTCATTACACTGATAGTCTCCTCTCTTTTCATTCTGTTGTTCAGGTTTCCTGTTTTTGTATCATGTTCCTTTCATTTTTGATTCTCCACCAGTACAATATTTCAGTCACTTCCACATCTTCCACATTGTGGTATTGATAATCAATGTATCTTGTACTTACCTCTAACTTTTGCAGCAGAATCTCAATTGTCTCGTTTTTTCCCCCACTGTTTGGCCTAGATGTTGGACTTCCCTTCGTTTCACAAAAACCTTTCATATTTCCGTCGTGTCAGCTGTGGTAGCGGCAATTCCAGAAGTCATTTTTCGCTCTTCTCTATTTAATCTTAGACCGCTACTTGTTAAAAAATAAATGCAAAAAAATCTTCACAACTACCGCGCAGTTCTGTAAACTGACAACTCCATGGATACATCTCTCCCTAGAACAAATTCATAACATATTATGTTTTGTCAGTATCTGCCTGTTATCTTGACAAATCATTCCTATAAACTCTGACAAAATCCACAGGGTACACTACTCTTGCAGGTTCAAATTTTACTTCAGGTGGCATAAACTGCTAATGCAATCTATTACTACAACCAACTATTGTGAAATTTCTCCACCTCACTTTCTCGACTCAATGGGTGAAGTGTGCCACCTCTTCCCTCGTGCTATCATAGATGTCACCCATTTGTTCTTGAATGGCTACAGCTGTAAATTGGCCTGATATATTTTGGTCCACAGCTACCATTTTTCCATTCATTCTTGTCATTCGTCTGTTTCCTGTTTCAGTATGCTCTTTCAACTCGTTCATATTTTTCTTGCACTCAGCTTGGTTATCATGAATGACCTGGAGTCCTGTTCTACCATATCCTGTTGTTCCCATATGTGTACACAGTGAGACTTGTGTAGAATGGTGATTATCATATGGTATGGGAAAGATTTTTTTTTTTTTTTGCCACCATCTTCCTATCCAGTGTTAGGCAGTTAGGCATAGCAACCTATTATAGACTGCTCAGTTTTTTAGTTGGTATTGCTGGCAATAATTTCACTGTGGGTGTGCATTGGAACATTTGTCTAGGTTTTCTGCTTTCATCTGTTCTGTCCACATACTGAACCACTATTTCCTAAATGCTGGACATATTTACCAAAGTAATTCATTTTATTCAAATTTTTTGTCTGTAGCTTTTGGGAAGTGCATATTAACTTCTGGGAGTTGCTGGTATTTTGTACTTTTACTGGCCACATAATTTCAACCATTTTGTAGATTATATTGAACTTCTGTTTTTATTAAAACACTTCAGAGTCTTTGCTAACAGTAAAAAAAAAATAACTTGGAAGTATGTATGTAATATGTGTGTGGTAATTTGTATTGCTGGAAATACTAAGATTCATTTTTACTATTGTTGATGAATTAACTAATGGATGAGATGATAATTCATTCATAAATTGTAGGACATTCATGTAATCAGATCTGATAGTGTACCACCAAGTACTCTGCTTGCAGTTGGCTATAATCAATTAAATTAATGGTTATTTACAATCTTGGATAAGCTTGTGACATGTATCATAATTATTGTAAGTTGGAAATTTCCTAAGAATATTAGCACAATCACATTATAGAATCAATACTTAAGTTTAGAGCATATTATACTGAAATCACGATGAATTTTCCAAAAATAACCATGTTAATTCAATTTGATCTACAGAATATGAGTTTGTGGGGAAACTGAGAATGTTACTTATTGCATTTTGTTATTTCTTTGGGTTCCAAAATATTAAAACACGTCCGTTTAACGGTTAAGCAAGAATGCAACAGTTTATTCACCACAGAGAATACACAATATCCATGGACAGCATAGATATTAAGACTAAGACAATTTATTTCGATATCATATTATAACACCCCCACTATATCGAAATAAGTTACAGCCTCACAGAACATTACAATATATTACTTAATAATCCTATTTTGTTCATAAGTTTGTAATGTTTGAAGGCACAAAGAGCTTTAGTGAGCAAGTCAGCTGACATTTCAGCAGTTTCCATGTATTCAAGTTTAATATATTTATTTAATACAGCATCGCGGACAAAATGGTAATGAACATCAATACGTTTAGACCTCTTGTGTATTTTCTGATTACTTGTAAGCTTCAATGCACTCTGACTGTCACTAAGATAGTAATAATACACTCATTGCCCGTGATTTCAAATAACAGATTTCTTAAATATACTGCCTCTCTGGAAGCATCTGACAAAGCCATATATTCTGCTTCAGAGCTTGAGAGAGCTACAGTTTTTTGTTATCTACTTTCCCATGAAATAGCAGAACCAGACATTACAAAACAGAAACCTGAATAAGAACGTCTGTCTACAGTGTTAGTTGCCCAGTCAGCATCTACAAATCCTTGTAATTCTACCTTTTCAATTTCAAAACATGCTATCACAATTATGTACTTTGTAAACCTCAGGTAAATGCATGTAAATATTTTCCTTCAAATACCCATTTTTTTTAAAAAAAGTTACATTTAAATTCTAGATACCTAACCATAATTGTGCACCAATTGCAAATAAAGGTCACAATGTAAAGTTTCTAACCACCAATGAAAAGGTTTCATGATAATCTACACCTGCTATTTGGCAAAAACATTTAAACACTGACCTAGCACGGTATCACACTTTCAACCTTTCTTATTCAAACACCCACTTGTACTGCACTTGCTGTTGAAGCCATCAGACTTGCCTCCAGGGCTTGGATGCGCTTCTCCTGTCTAACCATAACTGCCTTCATCTTCTGCATCACTTGCTGGAATTCTCTGATGATATCATCTGGAACACAGCTGCCTTCTTCTTTACAGGATACACTTAATAAAGTTGTACCATATCTCTGAGGCGGTTTCCTTATTCTTTTAGGCAATGTCTTAATTTCCACACTCTCAGCTGCAGTACTTTCTTCCAAGTTATCTTGACCTTCCACTTCAGCATATTCTGATTGAGATGATTTCAGTAATTCTGGTTTGCCTGTTACTGTCAACTGTTCTTCCTGAGCAGATTCCCCCACTGAAACTGATTTCAGTAATTCTGGTTTGTCTGTTACTGTCAACTGTCCTTCTTGACCAGACTCTCCCACTGAAACACTTATTTCTTCAATATTTTTGAAGGAAAGTCTTGACTGTTTTCCCTTACAGCACAGGATACAACTGTTTTTTCCCGTCTGAAAGTTATCAGGATAACTAAGTCCATCAACCACGCCAGACTTCATTTTATTCATATCTGCACTATTTATATGACCGAGTCTTCGGTGCCAGGTATAACCATCAGTTAACACAGGAGCAGCCAATAAACTGTGCTCACTTTTCATTTTTTGTTTTACCTTCAACTTGTAAACACCACAAATAAGTTCTCCTATAGCCACCAATTCACCGTTCATATTATGTATGAAACAATTCTGTGAATCGAAATGAACTTTATTACCGTTCTTTATGAGTTCACTCACTGACAAGAGGTTAGTCGTCAGACTTGGCACACACAATGCATTTTTCACAGTAATATCATAACCACAATCTGAAGTTATTTCTACATCGCCGGTACACAGCACAGGTACTTTGGTTTTGTCAGCAATAATAACTTCTGGTTCACTTGACGAATACAATGCATTTTTTATCCAATGTTCATTCCGCGTCATATGAGAACTTGCGCCGGAGTCAATATACCAATCTTGTTTACCAAACTTGCCGGATAGAAAAACAACACTAAACACATTGGATTGTTTAGGTTCATCTGATTTCACCAGCAAAGGACATTGATTCCTGTAATGCCCACCTTGTTTACACCTGTAACAAGTGATGGATTTAACTCCTGTCATTTTGACATTTGACTTTTCCGCGACGTAGTTTCCGCTTTTGTTTTGTCTGTTAGCAGTCTTGCTTCTATATTTCTGCCAACCTTTGGAAGCGAAAGCGGTTTTTGTCTCTGATTCATTCGAATCTGACATCTCCATATCGATCAATTTTGTCCTGATAACATCCGCCGTAATAGGAATCCCGGAATGTTCAATCGCCATGATCATTGGTGAAAATCGTTCTGGTAAACCTGCCAGTAACAACGAGCCAATCCATTCGTCGTTTATATCAAATCCAGTTCCACTTAATCTTTGCGATGTCTCAATAATATCTGTCACATACAACGTCATTGAATCACAATTATCAAGCCTGATTGATATAAGATGACGAAGTAAGGTTATTCTTCGAGTAAACCCGGAATCGTCAAACATAATTTTAAGCTGCGCCCATAGCTCCTTCGTTGTTTTAGCTTGCTTTACGTGCACATACAACGCTGGATCAATTGTAAGAATCAGCTTCGCTTTCGCCTTTGCATCATCTGCGGCTGCAGTGCTAGTACTTCCTTCTTCCTTTATTAAGTCGGACATGCCTTCTAACACCAACATATTCTCCGCTGCAAAAGCCCATACATCGTAGTTGTCTCTGCCTTTAAGCTTAGGCACCTTAACTACAAAATTCGAAGCCATCTTCAAGCGCGTAACTAATTATTTATAAGATAACGACTTTTCCGTATTCTGTTTACTGGAATAGCGAAGAAAATAACTCTGGGTTACAGTCTGGGCCCATAACCTATTAAAACACGTCCGTTTAACGGTTAAGCAAGAATGCAACAGCACATCTTCTGTTTTATTCACCACAGAGAATACACAATATCCATGGACAGCATAGATATTAAGACTAAGACAATTTATTTCGATATCATATTATAACACAAAATCAATCAGAAACTGTACCCTATTGCTGATACTCTGCTGCCTGTCCATCTGTCACAGGTCTACAGAAATTTAACTGAATAAGTTGGAGAATTCAGATTTGCACTTATTACATACTAGATTGACCAAACACTGAATATCATGCTTAAAATTTTGTAATATTATATTTACATAGAAATAAATTGGGCATTAAAAAAATAAAAAAAAATACTGCTCCAGAATGTATTGTTCACGTTTATAGCTACGTTTACACTAACATATTTTGTCATTTTAAAAAATATATATAACTGAAAATACATAAGTGGCCATCAGAGTTGCCAATTATGAATTTCTGTTGTAGGAGCTACATAAGAAATGTCATACCTAGTAACCGAAGATTCGTCCTCAATATTAACGTCAACCTTTTTTTTTTTTAAAAAAGAAAAAAAAATTACAATTACTAAAAAGAGTTATCTAAATACTTTGTAAGGTGTGAGCAAAATTAGTAATATTTTTTTTTGGTTATATTACCACATACTAACATAATTTTACTTAAGATGGTCTAAATTTAAAATGCATTGCAGTCTAAAGGAACCTATAATAAATTCAATTATCACTGAATGATAGCATTAGCAGCATGTGTTTAAGAGTGGCCTCGTGGTGGTGTGCCATGAATTGAAGTTCACTGCCTAAATGGAAATGCATCGGGCATTGACTTTAGCAATTGATTGTTGCCTGACTTACTTCTTGTGAGATAGTTTTATTGATATGGGCTACACCATATTGTTCTACAGTCTTCCCTCCAGTATTCCGAAAAAAATAATGGGAATTTTCATTTTTTGGAAAGAATTTAATTTATTCGTCTACATCAATGTTATACTCTTCAAAATATGTAGTTCGCATTAGATACTATACACTTCTTCCAACCCCCGCAGCGGCCTGGTATGCAAGTACCAGGTATGGGTTTGGCGAACCCGCGGTGCCCGAGCTGGAAACTTGTGTGCGCCGCAAGTTTCCCACACCGTAAACTCCCATGCTTCAATGACCACTGTAGGGCGTGGCGGTGGAACTTGGTGTGACTAGGAGAATAGGGATCTTGGCTTCATCGCCCGGATCGCGAGGACGGTACAAACATCTATAAAAAAACCCTCAACCTCAAGGTGAGTAACGTGCCGAGGAGGTGGATGGGTGGGGAGGCAAACCACCTGCTAGTGTACAACCTTAGGGGCACCTGCCGCACCCCTGTTGTATTGGGCTTGGTTGCATGATATGGGGTCTCCACGTCACTCGACTTTTAGGTCCTCCTGACTCGTGGGACAAAATAACTAAAAAAACCAAAAATAATTCTTTTGCCTGCGGCTTGGACAATCCGCAGGGCCAATCTTCCGCCCAAAGAACAGGTAAGTGTGCGAGGGTTGAAAGCCCTCCTCCCGAGAAAGAGGACAGTAATAGGAAGGGTTTTATTATAGATAACTCCTTCATAGTAATGGGAAGAAAGGAGGGATCTTTTGAAAAGATCTCTCCTTTTTACATATACAAAGGCTTGGAAGGTATCGCTGGAACGCTAAAAAGTGTGAAAAAGCTAAGGAACTGGACACTGCTTCTAGAAAAATCTACTTACAAGCAGGCTGTCTTACTCCTTAAGTGTGAGAAGCTCGGGGAGTTTACAGTGAAATACGAACTCCACAAGACTCCAAACTCCAACAAAGGAGTGATTACTTGTTGAGATCTGATTGATATAGAGTCCGAGGAACTCCTTAAGGAGTGGGGATCAGAAAATGTGGTCGAGGTCAGGCAGATTATACGAAGGGTAAACGGCAATCTTGAAAAGACTGCCACCTTCGGCCTGACTTTGGACACATCGACGTTACTCAAAGCCATCAAAGCTGGCTACTTAAACCTAAAAGTTCGCCCATATATTCTGGAACCGATGTGCTTCTTTAAGTGCCATAGGTTCGGGCATACGACGGCGAACTGCAAAGGTAACGCCACCTGTGGGAAATATGGAAAATTGGTGCATGAACCGGGTGCAAGTTGCACCTTCCTACAGGTGTGCATTAACTGGTCCAGGTCACATCCAGCCTGGAGCGGGGAGTGTTGAGTGTACCTTGAAGAAAAGAAGGATTATCGTTTGGCGAGGCAAAGAAACGGTGTAAGGCGCTTGTGCCACCGGTCTTCGCCACTAGTTTTGCCAAAACGTTGTCAACGCTGTCAGGAAGGAAAGTGTTACAACACAGACGTCCATTGTAGACACAGGCACGAGCACAATATGCTGCAGGTGTGGGTCTCACTGCCGTTGGAGAGGTAGCTCCTGCGGCAGATGTAGCTCCTTCGGCAGATGCAGCTCCTGAAGCGGAAGCAGTAAAGGCTATGCCATCGGCTGGTAGCGGATGGCAAACAGTTCAGAAAGTTTGGGGACATACGGACCCCTCTATGTTCCTGAAATCCCCTTCCGCATCTCCTCCCAGGTCCCCAATGGCGGGGGGAAGAAGGGGAAAAGGCCTCGGCGGAAGAAAGACTCCGAGGCCTTAGAACGAGAGTTGTCTTCGGACCCTGAAGATGATGTAATGCTGGTGGACGAACTTGGTTCTGTTCCTCAGCAGTCACCATCAGAGGACCCACCCGAACCGGGGCGGGTGATATTAAATAGGTAGGATGGCTCCCATACTCCAGTGGAACGTCAGCGGCTTTCAGGCTCACAAAGAGGAAGTCCAACTCTTAGCATGGTCTAATGCATTGTGTCTCTGCTTACAGGAGACACACTTTAGACCATCACAGCAGCCAGTGCTAAGAGGGTATGACATATACTGAAAGAACGATACCGAGGGTGATCAAGCGAAGGGGGGAGTGGCTGTGTTTGTCCGAAACACTATCCACTCCGAACCTGTTGCTCTCACCTGTAATCTACAAGCAGTGGCAGTGAGGATACATGGTTGTATTAAACTGACCGTATGCTCCATTTATCTACCACCAAATACACCCCTCGATTATGACGATCTTGTTGACCTATTGCGACAGCTTGCAATGCCAGTCCTCTTCCTAGGAGACTTCAATGCACATAGTGCGTTGTGCAGTTCGAACGCTGATTGCCCCAGAGGCCGAGTGGTTGATAGATTAATGGAGCAGGAAAACGTCTGTATCCTGAATACAGGACAAATGACCCACTTCACCACTGCTTCCGGTTCGTCCTCTGCCATTGACCTTTCATTGTGTTCTCCTTCAATCGTGGACTCCGTGCATTGGGAGGTAGATCGCGACCTCCATGGAAGCTACCACTTCTCTATCTGGATGCACGTCGAGTGTGAGCGAGGGGGAGGCAATAACTGACGCAAATGGAACGTCAGTGGTGCAGATTGGCAGCTCTTCTGCCGTTCCGTATTACTAGAGCTCTGTGAGAGCATACAGAAGTGATTCACCGTGCAGCTGACATTTCCATGCCGAATAGCTCCAGAACGCTGCAAAGGGCGCCCGTCCCCTGGTGGTACGACGAATGTCGTTCTGCTATTCAAGGTCGCAGACGGGCGTTGCATCGCTTTAGGTTGTACCCAACATCTGAAAACCTGGCAGCGTTCCATATTGCCAGAGCTAAGGTGTGTCGAGTTATTAAGGAGAGCAAGAAAAGGTCATGGTAAAACTTTGTGAGTACTATCAGTCGTTCCACAAGTTCATCAAAAGTATGGGAGTCAATCCGCCGTATATCTGGAAGGTACTCTTGCACACCAGTATCTGGGCTACTGGATCGGGGTCGTGTAGTTACCTACGAACGAAGCATAGCTCAGCTGTTGGCGGAGAACTTCGCTGCCATCACTTCCTCTGCCAATTTCGATCCACAGTTTCAGCAACAAGGGATTGCTGCCGAGAGGCGCATGCTGTGCTTCGATTCGTCGGGTACAGGGTCATATAACAACCCATTTTCATTGTGGGAGCTGGAGTCGGCCTTAAACAGTGCCAATGACACCGCTCCAGGGCCTGATATGATCCAGCACCAGATGCTGAGGCATCTTAGTAAAGATGCTAAAAAGTACCTTTTAGAGATTTTTAATCATATTTGGACCGGAGGACACTTCCCTGACTCGTGGAAAGAATTATTCCCATTTTAAAGCGCTGTAAGGACAAGTTGTTGACAGGTAGCTATCGTAGCATCGCCCTTACAAGCTGCATGGGTAAAACACTGGAGAGGATGGTCAATCGCCGCCTCGTCTGGTGTCTTGAATCCCATAATCTGCTGAGCCGCTTTCAGTGTGGATTTAGGAATTACCGTTCCACCCTGGACAACCTGATCCAGCTGGAGGCGGCAAAACAAGATGCATATATTCGCAGTCAACACCTTGTGGGTGTCTTTTTTGATATTGAAAAGGCCTACGATACTACCTGGCGGCACGTTATTTTAAAGCAATTACATGATTGGGGTTTTAAGGGTTACCTGCCCCATTTTTTAAAATCATTTTTATCTGGTTTTTGATTACCGAGTCGGTAGTGAAGTGTCTGATCTTTTTATTCAGGAAAACGGTGTTCCTTAAGGATCAGTTTTAAGTGTGACTCTTTTCGCTATTGCGATAAATAGGATTTCAAGTGTGATAAGGAGTCCTATATGGTACACCTTATATGTGAATGACTTTTTAATTTTTTGTACCTCCTCCAGTCTAAGAAGCGCAGAGCGGCAGCTGCAACTCGCGCTGAACAGGCTGGATGAATGGTCAGTGCACACTGGTTTTCGTTTCTCTGCTGAGAAAACCCGGTGTGTACTTTTTACACGTAGTAGAACTCTTTTACCAGAGCCATGCCTTACCTTGAGGAACACTGCTTTAAGTTTTATTGATACTGCGCGGTTTCTGGGCCTCATTTTAGACACAAAGCTCAACTGGCTTCCACATCTTAAAGATGTGAAAGCCAGGGCCTTAAAAGCTCTTAATATTTTAAAATGCCTGTGTGGCAGGTCATGGGGCACTGATCGCTCCTGCCTGCTACAATTTTACAGAGCCTTTGTACGGCAGGAATACGGTTGTATCGTGTATGGTTCGGCACGGGACAGTTATCTGCGTATATTGGATAGTGTCCACCACGCTGGGATTAGGCTCGCCACGGGTGCATACTGCATGAGCCCGATTGTCAGCATTTGTGCTGAGTCTGGCGAGCCGTCGCTTACCATCCGCCGGCGTCTCCTCTTGGTGCGACACTACCTGCAGGTTGCCCTAACATCTGGCAGTCCTGTGTACGACATAGTCATACAGCTGAATTACGAGCGGCTTTACACCAACCGCACTAGAGCCACCAAGCCATTCAGCAACCGTGCAAAGACTGTTTTAGAAGAATATGGGTTCGATCTTCCCTAGTTTTATCGTCAGGGTTGGAGTGAATCTCCTCCCTTGCTTTTTAAGAGGATCAGAATAATTTTAGATTTGTCTCGGTATAGAAAACTGTGTACCACGGACAGTGTATTTATTAATATATTTAGAAACATTTTAAATCAGTATCACATGTTAGCCCCAGTGTATACGGATGGGTCTAAGCAAGCAAACGGAGTTGGCTGCTCCGTAGTGTTCCCTTGAGCGACTTACACATACAAACTGAATGGCTGGTGCAGCGTTTACACCGCCGGGTGTTACGCTGTGTTAAAGTCGCTCCGGCATATGAAAGTAATGCGCGATAAGGAGTTCATCATATGCTGTAATTCTCTTAGCAGTATCCAGGCCTTAAGTAATATGTACCCAGCAGACCGTCTACTCCAGGACATTCAGGACGCCCTCCTTTCCCTCCAATCTCATGGAAAGGAGGTATTATTCTGCTGGGTACCGGGCCATGTGGGAATCAGGGGGAACGAGACAGCTGATGAAGCTGCCATGTTACTCTGCGACAAGGTCAGAACCGACTTTGAACCGGTCCCAAAGTCAGACCTTGCCTCGGCGGCGAAGAGATTTGTTTTTGATGTCTGGCAGAGGCAGTGGCTGGAAGTACAGCATAATAAGCTCCAGTTCGTCAAACTGACCGTTCAGCTGTGGAGCAGCTCCTTCCAGTGGCAAGGAGGGATGAGGTTCTCCTTACTCGTCTCTGCATAGGGAACTGCCCTCTGACTCATGGTTTCCTTCTCTGCCGAGAGGACCCTCTGGTATGTGATGCTTGTGGCGTGCCTTTGACGGTGCGCCACATTTTAACTGATTGTATGATGTTTTTAAACTTAAGGGCAGACGTTGGCTTAGCTAGTGATCTGCACCTTATTTTAAACAATGACAATGTGGTGAAGATTTTAGAATTTTGCAATTTGGCCTGTCTCAGCTCAAAATTTTTGGGGAGATCGGCCTAGTTTTTAGAATGGTTTGGTGGTTTTTCTACAACCACCAATCCATGTATATTTGTTTGTTAAGATTAAAATTTTATTCCTGGCTGGCTCCTTTACAGCAAGTCAATTCGTTGTTTCAGTGTTTGTTTAAGCTGATTGGCCCTTTTACAGCCAACCAGCCAGTTCTATTTATTTGTGCATTTAAGGCCATTTTACAGTCACCATTTTAGCATTTTACTCAATCCTTCTGCCTGCGTGGTCGACCTCTTTACAGTCTACAATGCAGGCTGTATTTTTATCAGTATTTTTGTATGCAATCTGTGTGGCCGACCCCTTTACAGTTGGCCATGCAGATGGCTTTCAGTTTTTACCCACATTGTCATTCCGTATTTCAGTTAGGGTGCTAATAACCTAGATGTCAACGCGCCATAAAGTGCCAAAAACAACAACAATAACAACTTCTTCCAATCCCTAAAAAAATTCTGGAATTCGATCTTTGGGATAGCTTTGAGCTCTTTCAGCGACGTGCTTTTAGTCTCATCTATTATATAAACTAGTTGTGGCAAACACACTGTTTAAGAACCATGCAAGAAGGATATATACCTGGAAACGTCCAGGGAATGCAGGCAGCTGTCAGCTAGATTATATCATGGCCAAATAAAGATTCAGGAATCAAGTTCTAGACTGTAAAGCGTACCCAGGAGCAGACATAGAGTCTGACCATAATTTAATAGTAATTAAATGCAGGCTCAAAAATTCAAGCAATATAAGCAGAACAGACTGGATGTGAATAAACTGAAATAATCTAGCACGAGAGAAAAGTTTGCAGAAATTGTAGACTTAGGTCTAAGAAGTAACTCTGAAAGCAGCTCAACCGAGGACGAATTGAAGCATTGAAGAGAGAAATAATGAAATGATGAGGGGAATAGAGAAACATTAGGCTTTATGGAACAAGCCGCCTGAAAACCTTGGATCACAGAAGAAATTTTGGAGCTGATGGATCAGAGGAGAAGGCACATAAATGCTCAGAATGAAGCAGGAAGAGAGCAATACAGGCAATTTAGAAATCAAATAAACAAGAAATGCAAAAAAGCAAAAGAAAATTGGCTAGAGCAAAAAGTGTGATGAAGTAGAAAAGGAAATAGTCATAGGTAACGTAGATGTTGCATGCAGGAAGATCAAACAGAATTTTGGAGAAATGAAGAAAAGAGGTGTAAACATTAAAACTGTTGATGGGAAACCTCTTTTAAGCTCAGAGGATAGAACTAACCGATTGGAGGAATGCATTGAGAAACTGTATGATGAGGACGATTTGAACAATAGCGTAATGGAAAAGGAAGACATTGATGACTCAGGAGATCCTGTTTTGAGGACAGAATTTGATAGAGCTATGAATGACATGAAAGCAAATAAGGCAGTTGGAATTGATGAGGTCCCTGCAGAACTTCTTAATTCTCTAGGAGAAGAAGGAATTGGAGATTATTCAAGCTGATATCAAAAAGTTATGAAACAGGAGAAATTCCAACTGATTTTAATAAAAGTATCAACTTCACACTTCCGTAGAAAGCACAAGCTGACAAAAGTTTAACATCACATGCTTCAAAATTACTGACCAGAATAATATACAGAAGAATGGAAAGAGCAGTGGAAGAGATAGGTGAAGATCAGTTTGGGTTTAGGGAAAATCGCGGTACAAGGGAAGCAATTCTGGCGTTAAGATTAATACTTGATGTGTGGATCAAGAAAAACAAAGATACTTTTGTGGCATTTGTTGATTTAGAAAAAGCTTTTGATAATGTTAGGTGGGACAAGATGTTTAAAATTTTAAGAAATCTGGTCTAAAATATTGAGATAAAAGGATACTTTATAAACTGTATAAGAATCAAGTGGCTATAATAAAAATAGATAACCATGAGAGGGACACATATCAGTTAAAAAGGGCATGAGACAAGGTTGTAGTCTATCCCCATTAATATTCAATTTGTATGTAGAAGAAGCAATAAAGGAAGTAAAAGAAAAATTTACATGTGGCATAAGAGTTCAGGGAGAAAAAATCAGTATGCTAAGATTTGCTGATGACATTGTCTTGTTGGCAGAAACAGGCTGAGGATATTGAGACGTTACTGAATGGTATGAATAAAGTACTGAAGGAAGATTTTGGACTGAATATAAATCAAAGCAAGATTATAAATCAAAGCAAGATTTGGGTGATGAAATGTTGCAGGACTGACACCAATACTAGTAGATTAAATATAAAAATAGGATCGGATGCTATAGGACAAGTAAGTGAATTCTACTTGGAGAGCAAAGTTACAACCGATGGCCGAAGCAATAATGATGTTGAAAGCAGAATAGCACTAGCAAAAAGAGCTTACACAAAAATGAGAAATCTTTTTGTTTTAAACATTGATCTAGGAATTAGAAAGAATTTTTTAAAACTGTGTGTGTGGAGTACAGCACTTTATGGTAGCAAAACATGGACTTCAGGAATACCAGAAAGAAAATTGAAACATTTGAAATGTGGTGCTACAGAAAAATGCTGAAAATTAAGTGGACAGACAAAGTACGAAATGAACGAGTTTCGGAAATGATGAGTGAGG